>JABFFC010000169.1:115039-162458 GCA_013623535.1 Fusarium penzigii | reverse complement strand
GGGTTGAAGGAGGCTACGGGCTCGGGCTAGGGAGGATGGGCCATGTGGATTTGAATTAGTGGGTTCAGCAGGCCGGGTTTCTGGTGAGGTGGTCGCCTGCATTAGGTGGATCATCACCGCTAAGTTGCGTTAAGTTAGCAGGTTCTGTTTTTTTTACCAGGCTTGGAAGGCCTTAGCTGAACGGGCAGGCTCCGTGGAGGTTATGATGATATGTTTCTTGGCTGGAAGAGTGGTTATTACCTACGATTATGATTATGATTATGATTATTTCCATTATTGCATTGAAGAAGAATGCTTGAGCTTGAGTTGTTTACAAAAGAACTCGAACGAAAAGTGTCAGCGTCATTGCTTCGATTGGAATCTTTTAATTGACATGTGCATCTTCCTAAGGAACAGAAAGAATGAATAGGAAAACAGTAGAGTTCAGTGAAGCTGTCTCACCCAGTCTGGTCCCCGCCTCACCACTCACAAAGCTGAACCTTGCGTGTTTTTTATCCAAGCATTCCCCTTCGACATTCACCTTGGATAAAACACTTTGACGTTAGCTGCTCACCACGCACCTACACACTACGCACTTCACACATAAGCAACACACAACACATCAATGTGCCTGATGCTAGGTTTGATCTTGTGAAATCTGAGACAATGTCAAGTGTGAGAATTACTTGTATACACCAACTCGACAATGATGCACACTTGTTTCCCCTTCGTCAATGCCCAGTAACCGCACACACAATCACACACATTCATCGCCCTTGGCTTTTCCTAATCTGAACGGTTTCTTCAACCCTGGCACTCAGAAAGAAAAAAAAACATGCACAGTCACCTTAGACGCCCAGCTGGGATGGAAAGCCCGCAACCAACCATCAGCCATTCAAAACATTTCCCCCCATTTCCAATTCCCCTCATCCCGCACAGCACCGCACCGAGGAAGGGCCTAGCACAGGCGTTGGGGGAACAAGAAAGGAGGGGGGTGTGAGCCCACAAAGATCCGATCAACTGCTATGTTTCTTGTGATGTCATCCTTGAGCATCCCACGTTCATAGGGCCCTTCAGAAGGCTGCACCAGAACTCTCCCCGTAGACAGAGTAACCGCTTTCGTGCAAACCCCAAATCTCTCTTATTATTTTTCCATGGTACCTAGGTACTCTGAGGTTCATTGGTAAGATTAGCGATGGTGCGATAGATGGAACGGATAGTGGCATGTTTCCGAACGAACGAACGAACGAACGAACGAACGAACGAACGAACGAGGGATGGGAAAAGAAGGGCGAAAGAATCCAATTGTTTCTCTTGCCGGTGGAAAAGTGTAAGCTTATCCATTATTTCAGTATCGAATATCTGCCGTGGTAGAAATTGAACCTGGTCGGTTGCCCTAGCATTCACAAGCACGGCTTGGGATTGTGTGACAAGACAAGACAAGAGAGAAGAGAATCACAACAATACCGGTATCGGTATCATATGCATAGCATAGCATAGCACAGCACAGGACTCACACGCCCCCTTGTGTTGTGTTTGTTGTTCTGTCAGACAACCCCCTTGTTGATATGGCATGCGAGAAAGTAATAGTGCAACCGGCTGACCATGCGTCAAATCCATCCTATCCCATGCGATTTCCAGTTGGTGGAAGGGGTTTTTTGTATTCCTGAACTTACTTAAGAGTGTAGGTGTAGTCTAGTCTAGTGGGGGAAAACCCAAGTCAGGATTTATCATTGATCAGTTCTTTTTACAAAAAGGCTGCAATGCCAGTACAAGAAAGAAACCTTGGGGTCCATGTTTTTAGCGCCATCGTTCACCTCCACAAGGCGACGGCAGACGGAACGAAATAAGCCTCACGACAACACACATGGTCTCATGGCGTAGTGTAGGCTAGGAACTTGCCGTTTTGGAACGGACCTTGTTTTGTAGCTGATTTTCGGTTTTGTGAGTCTTACAGCCATTATCAAGGTTCACTATGTCAATGAAGCATTCAAGAGAAAAGATTACAATGCAAATCAGAGTGTTGAGTGGTAGTACAAGAAAAGGGATAATGAATCACCAATCTGGTAGGCTCACCGAGTTACTCGTTCAGCAGTTGCATATTGAAAGTTGCCTTATTTGTGTGATTTGACGATCTTGTCATCAACGCACAGTGAACCATTCAAGTTTTTTTCGAAACCTGCAAGCCTCCGGAGGCACCGTTGATGGTTTGACTTTTTTTTTTTTTTTCTTTCTCTCTCTTTTCTTCCTTTTGAGGGATATCCCAATTACCATCTAACCATGCCAAAGAATCAGTCATCAACAATCCCAGTCGTTATCAATTATACCTAACCACCAGGCATGGATTTTCAACCTACCAGTAGCCCTTATAAATCCCAACCTGTTTTGAAGAAAGACACCCGACAAGAGCAAATCGCATGTCATAATCCATCTCGCTCTTCGAACCCAAATAAGTAATTCGTTCACATGTACAACATGACCCCCGTCTGAGTGATAATCAGTCAACCAAATACTCGGAATCCAGTCAATGACTAGACATTCTTGATCCATGCGGTCCCCTAACATGCACCTTGCCGTGTAAACGCAGGCATCCAGTTCGGCTTGGCCAGCCTTCTGGGTGTCGACATGTCCTTGGTTGAAGGATGCAGTCAACATAACAAGGGTGTTGCAACCTGTAGACCAGTGCTATGCGAAAAAAGGCAAGAGATCCGATCTTGTGGGAATTCGCCATGTTGCACAGGAAAAGATAATTGTGTTGAGCCTCTCTCCAGTATAAGTGCAGGTTTTATAAACTTGGAAATGGAGATGAAAATTATAGACAGATTTCGACCAGGCTCTCAAGTGATAGAAAACATCCATGTTGTTTTTTTGGGGTCAGACCATGCTTGCAGTTCATGTAAATGCACAAGCACAAGCATGAGTAGAAAGTAGTTATCTCAAATCCCATGAAATCAATCGGATTGTTTCCCCCCTCCTCTGGCCGACTGTGCCGTAGGGTTCTTGTGTTGGTAAGGGCATGTAAGCAGCCTCTCGAGATCACATGGCCCTAAATGAACTGATGCTATCTCGGTGTTATTGACCGCCAACTAGATAGAAAGCAATTTCGTTTTTCTGCCCTGCGTAGTAAGTATTGTGAATCACATTCTTTCTCGTTCCCTCTGTGCTTGTCTCCCTTGATAGTCCAGCCATCTCGGACTTGTTTAACCCTTGTTCAACCCACTCCCTCTTAGCGATTCCTTGGCTTTTGGCGCTTTTCTTCCGAGAGATGAGACTAACGACTAACATAACAGGTCGATACTTTTCTGACACCATCTGAAAACCTCAATCTCTTTTACTTTACCCTACTGCACGAATTCAAGGTTATTGTAGTGCAATCTCATCTTCTCCATCATTCCAAGTCTGTCTTGTCTAGCTTAGACCTAAAGCTAAGGATGGAGTCTCACAAGGATGAAAAGAGGCGGGGGGGGAACATTATCGCTGCAACCGTAGCTGCGGTCAGATCAGAACTGAGAGCTCATGCCATGTAGTAACGTACCGTTGTGAAATATGATACCATTTTCCCCGTCTTTTCTCACCTGGCTTTATTAGAAACTTCCCATGTATCAAGATGCCGTTGTTGATTTTATGCATTCCACCAGCCAACATGGGTTTGTGCAAGAGAAGCATGATATAAAAGCTTAGCAGGCAGATCATGTTTGTTTCGAGACACAAACACCCGTTTCAACTACCGAGCATGATTTGACAGATGCAAATCATCGGTTTTGTTTGATGAAGTATAGCAGCGTCATGACCTCGTCAGCATATTTCTCTAGTTTGACACTGGTGATAATGACAGGCTCCCCTCACTTAAGCTCTATCACTTTTTCTTCAACACCTCTACACCTCAAGTAGTCGGGAGTTTTGACCCGTACCAATAACAAGCCAGGTACGCCAGGCACATAAACGTGTCATCCCATCCATCAGCATAGAGTCTGAGCAATAGAAACAGCTCTCTCAACTAACAATTCCGTGGGACATTTGTTTTTGTACTCATGGTACCCTTGTGAGATTATGGATCCCTCGCTTGTCTGGATCCGAGTAGCTGGACCGACCGTTTTGCTTCTCTTGACAACTTGGTCCAGGGTCATGTTCTTCTTGCTTGCATCTTTTCCTCTCCACACGCGATTGTTGTACTGGGGTCTGTCGGTCAGCGGTTTCTTAGTTTTGTTTCGTTCTTTTTTCTTTTTGCTGGACGTTGTAGATTTGTCCGGAATGAATGTCCGGTGAAGTCAGCGAGTTCAAATCTGCATCAGCCGGAGGTTACGTTGCAGTTGTAGTCAGCTGTGGTGTACATTACTGCTACGTATCCGCAGCTGTTTGCATGGTCCCATGTCTCGGCAGTTGATATTCACCATAGTTTCCAGTTTCTTACAGGACTTCCATCACGTACGATGCTGTCCATAGCAGAATAACAAAAACAGACTGAGGGAAGCAAGGAAGGAAAGATTCAGAAACAAAGCCTCAATATCGCGGAAACCAAGGCACGGGCAATTCTGGTGCATAGTCAAACGGCCTTTCATTCAACCTTGTTTCATACAAAATCCTGGACAGAATCAAATGGTTCACCAAGGTCTAGACCAGTCGAAACTTTCAAGTCGGCGCTACTCTCCAAATCTTGGTTCGAATCAAGGAATCGCTCACGGATAAGTTTCGATCCTATGTATCATCCAGCCCTGCCAGCAATGTAAGTTACAAAACCACGCCGAACTGAAAAGACCGCATACTTTGCAATTGAACAAAAATGCCTCCTAGCGAAGCCGTTCTAGTACGTCTAGTCCACCACATGGTAACCCTGAAATTGAAGACCAAGAGATTCCCAAGAAAAAGCTTATCCCAGTCGGTGATGGTTACTTTTCTTCTTGACTAGGTAGCTACCGCTAGACATATCCATCCCAACTCCCACCGTTGAGTGGGAGAGGCGGAAAAGGCAAAAGATGGGGATTCTTTTCCCCATCAGAGTTGCAGCTATTCCGACATTTCACTTTAGTACCCACGCGTCTAAGTCTGCCGATGCTTCCGCTATGGGTCCTTTACAGGCCATTTTTCTATGAGAAGGAAAGCTCCGGAATTAATTGTTCAAGTTTCTGAAGCTAAAGAGGAAGGAAATGAACCGTTTTGGGAATTTATATGGCAAAATGTCCCGATCCTAGCTGTGAATCTCGATCTGCTGGATCTTGTTCAATTTTGCTTATGGTTCTCTAGAAGATACCATGGCACTCAATCCATCAGGAACTGCAGAAGCAATTGGGGACAAAGGCAAGCAAACCTTGTTCTCAGAACCGATGATGGTGGACAAGCAAGAATTGGGGCAGAAATTAAGCCTGGAAAATGCCATCGAGAGCATCTTCCATCCTCTGAGCTTCCTTTTCAAGCTTGTAATTATCCCTGCTCTTCACCAATAATTGCCGGTGATAATGGATGTTGGAGACAACCCATTAAATCCTGCGTGTGGCTTGTTATCATTTACCAGCCTGTTCCTGAACAGAAATCTTGGTTGCAGAGTCACATCCATCGGGCCATATTGTCTTACTCTGCCCGAGAATGCGACCCAGATGTCTGTTTGTTGGCACGGATGAAACACTGAGCGGTGTGACTGACGTCTTTGTAAGAATAGATTGTGATTACATCTTTTTCATCTGAGGTGGGAAGATTGGAAGATGGCCAGATGAGTATTGCGAGGCTTCATCTGATATGGCGTTGGAGTCAGGCTGAATAGGGCATGCATGATGCAGTTGAGGTTTACATGGATATCAGGCTACTAGACAATGTGATGCTGCTTGTTTGTCACTGTCAGACCAAGCCAAGTCGAGTGCTTATCTCGTAGTCACCTCCCTCAGCCTGTCACCTTGCATTACAGAAGCCAGACCCTCGAAGACCAATTAGGCATGCAGTTTCCTCGATGTGATTCAAATGACTCTTGACATTTTTCTCTTCGCCGGGCTGGTTTGAGGCTTTTTCGCATTCAGCTTGACAAGGCCCTGGAGAAAGCCATGAAGAATGGTCTAGGCCTGCCACACGGAACCCATCGAATAAGCCCTGTCAGCGGTGTGTAAGACGCCCCCAATCCACTGACTGGTCCACGTTGAACATTGAGCTGGAGGCGTCCATATCTTTTTCGAACCTGGTATTCGGCCTTGAGCAATTGACAGACCATTCACACAGCGAGACGGCCGAGTGGACGTTGAGATAAGGTGGGAATGAATAAGCCGATCAGAGTCTCGAGGTTTGCTTGGTCTTTAAGTGGTTCCTTGGCCGGGATAAGTGATGGGAATAGATGAGTGCGGGGGATCGTCGCCAGCATTGTCTCTTGTGAATGATGAGTTGAAGGGAGAGGAAGTCGAGACAGTGGCTGACTGCAGGGTAACTCGAAGTTGGGGTGATCACCAAAAAGCTTACTTTTCCCTTGCATTATGCACAAAGAATATCACGGGATTATGTGTTACTATGTGAACAGTCGTGATTCGGGGCATGGTTCAGGCTTAGATAGGCTCGAGTGCTAACATTTAATTGCTGTCATCGTAACGACTGTCACAAATAAACGGTAGATGTTGGGTATGTGAGCGGATGCGGGTCATGGATTTCTAGGCATCCGTGATTGTCAGGAACTGCATCGGAAGATGGACACGAGCCAAGACATTACCATCGGTTGTTTGATTACCATGAGTCTACGATATAAGAAAGTATTTGATCTATGAGAATCTTGTCCAACATCATTAAGCTTGGAGTCTGACTTGAGATAGAGCCCATCTAAAATAGCCAAGACGGATCATGAATTGAGAGTGAATTGTAAGCTTATACCAGAATTTGATGTAGGACCGCTAGCTGGTATTGTAGGTAGGCTGTCATGAATTTATATTTAGTATTAGCCAAATCTATCATGGCATGTATCACACGAATACCCAAATTCAAGCCCTGAGCATGAGGCTTGTCAATGAGGCTGGCCCGTCAATCGGACTCCGATAATGCGGAATTGGACGATAACAACGTTGTGCAACGCCTGATAACATCCCGTCCATCCATCCCTTATTTTTATTTTAATCTAAATAATCCCGTCTTGCTGGGTGTGCACTGACGTCAAAATAACGAATACCCAACGTTTAGTCCCTTAGAAAATCATCATCAAAATTTTTTCTTTCGTCTCTTGTCTCCTAAACCTATGATTCCTTCTTGAACGATTGTATTTTTTTTTGATACCGATTGGGAATAGAAGATTACTTAGCAAATTCATCGTTTACCCCACGAACCCGCCCGCACGTTCACAAGACGCTAAATTCTATAGGCTGTGACGTTATGACTTGACGACCAGCACTTTACCAAAACAACGTCAACAGAAGGGGAAAAAAAATAAAAAAAAATAGATCTTGACGTCCCGTTGGGCCTCTTTGATCGACCATTACTTTACCCATGCTTACAATCTCACATTACATGCATGCCGCTTGTGTTAGGTTGTAGCTAGGTTGAAAGCTGCTGTTCCTGGCGCACATATACAGCCATCATGAAGTTTGCCAAAGAGCTCGAGAGAGAAGCTGTACCAGGCAAGTCAAATCACATATTGACTGCATTCTTCAGCCCCCTAACATAGCACAGAATGGCGCATCAAGTATCTCAATTACAAAGCTGGCAAGAAATATGTCAAGGCTATATCTCGGGCCATTGCGCGTGCCAATGCGACACCCGGCACCGCGTCTCTTCGAGCATCTGCCTTTCTCCCGCCTCTGACTCCTCGACACCCCATCAATAGATCGGCTACAATCTCTGGCCGCGATGCGACGAATCAAGAGAACCGCCGTACAACCGATGCGAGACCAGATGCTACCGAGCCGATCCCAACACTTCATAGTCCTGAACATGCTGCCTTGACTGATTCGGGCGACAATCGTCATTATGGAAGCTTTGTTGCATCTCCTCCCCAACAGCCGGACCCTTCCAGTCCAAAGTCCAGCCATGACTTTGCTCTTCCTGCCCCCGCCCTCAAAGTAGACTCTCGAGAGCCTGTGTCTTCAGCGTCGATAAGTGCAACTGGTACCATGAAGCGAACCCTGAACAGACTCGATCCCCGAAGAACCTCATCAACCAGCGTTGTCCCGAGCACCGCCAAAGTTTCCTCGTCGGCTAATGAAGCCTCTAAAAGACCTCCCACAGCAGATACGGTCGAATCTCCCTCCCATCTCCGCCGTCTCTTCACACACAATTCGACAGTCAGAGGCGAACGCATGGGACATATCAGTTTGCAAGCATTTGATCTCGTAAAGGAGCGAGAACGCGAGTTTTTTGAGTTTCTTGACTCTGAGCTTGAAAAGGTTGAGAGTTTCTACAAGATGAAGGAAGAGCAGGCTGGTCAACGTCTAGAGATCCTGAAGATTCAACTCCACGAAATGCGTAATCGTCGTATTCAAGAAATGGCAGAGGAACGTATCAACGAAGAACATCACCATCACTACAACCGTCAACTTGGAAGGCATGGCAACGAGAATGGAAATGACAAGAGGAACAGCTGGGTCAACCCTATCAAAGCCAAAATCTTCCCTCCTGGACCAAACTCCAAGGCCTTGCAGAAAATGGACACAACCCCCACCAACAACTTCAGCTCTAACGGTGTATTGCAAGGGAACAACGCGTCACGAGATTACATCCGGCGTCCTGAAAACCATCAGGTCCCTTACAGGACTGCCAAACGTAAACTGAAGCTGGCCCTCCAGGAGTTCTACCGTGGGCTGGAGCTTCTCAAATCATACGCTATTCTCAACCGGACGGCGTTCCGAAAGCTCAACAAGAAATACGACAAGGCCGTCAATGCTCGGCCACCATACCGCTATCTCAATGAGAAAGTCAACAAGGCATGGTTTGTCAACAGCGAGATGCTCGAGGGCCACATTAGAATTGTGGAGGACCTCTACGCCCGCTATTTCGAGCGCAACAACCACAAGCTGGCTGTTGGTAAACTCCGCAGTCTCACCAAGAAACCCGAGGACCAATCTGCCAATATGTTTCAGAACGGCTTGCTCATCGGAACCGGTGCTGTCTTTGCCGTCCAGGGCTTGATCTACGGGTCACAGCTCCTTTTCCACGAAGAAGACGACGAGCTCCGTGTTCAGACGAGTTATCTGATGCAGATCTATGGCGGATATTTCCTCATGCTGTACTTGTTTTCGCTCTTCTGTATCGACTGTTTGATATGGAATCAGAATAAGATCAACTACCCCTTCATTTTCGAGTTTGACCAGCGTCACCATCTCGACTGGAGACAACTGGCTCGCTTCCCCAGCTTCTTCTTCCTTGTACTTGGCTTGTTCATGTGGGTCAATTTTAGTAGATACGGCTCACCGGACATGTACATCTACTACCCTGTGGTGCTCATTTTCGTCACGGTTGTTATTCTCTTCTTTCCCGCTCCTCTCTTGTGGCACAGGAGTCGACGATGGTTTGCGTACTCTCATGTAAGTCCCCCGGAACGGCCAGATGCGAGGTATTTGGCACATCGCCAAGACTCGATACTAACACTCTGTTTGTAGTGGCGCCTCCTTCTTGCTGGCATATACCCTGTCGAGTTCCGGGACTTCTTTCTTGGCGATATCTACTGTTCATTGACATACGCCACAGCGGTAGGCCCAACGCGACTAAACTCATCACAAGGACTGCGTTAACTGACATGGTGAATAGAATATCGAGCTTTTCTTTTGTCTTTATGCCAACCACTGGGAGAATCCCGTGCAGTGTAACTCGAGTCACTCACGTGCCCTCGGCTTCCTCACTGCTGTCCCACCTATCTGGCGTTTCCTTCAGTGTATGCGTCGATACAAGGACACGCGCAATGTCTTTCCTCACTTGGTCAACGGTGGAAAGTATACAGCGACTATTCTTGCTGCTGTTATGCTCTCCTTGTACAGAATAGACGGCTCTACGCTCAATTTTGGACTGTTCGTTGCTGTTTCTATCATCAACAGCATCTACTGCTGTAAGTTAAACCACGAAATAAGTTAGCATCAGACATGACTAACAATGCATAGCTATCTGGGATCTGTTTATGGATTTCTCCCTGCTGCAGCCTTCGTCTCGTCACTTCTGTCTCCGCGACATCCTCGCCATTAAGAACCGATGGATGTACTACTCAATCATGATCATCGACCCAATTCTTCGTTGTGCATGGATCTTCTATGCCATATTTACTCACAACTCCCAGCATTCGACCATAGTCTCCTTCATGGTCGCTTTCATGGAAGTCACTCGCCGTGGCATGTGGGCACTCTTCCGTGTCGAGAATGAGCACTGCTCCAACGTGTCACAGTACAAGGCATCGCGCGACGTGCCCTTACCTTACCAAATCGAACCTCTCATGATTCGCGCAAGCACTGATGGCTCTACAACTGCTACTGATCAAGCTCGCCAAGACGCTACAGAAAGACTCTCTACCGAAGAGCCTGCACGTCATGGCACAGCTACGTCGACGGCCATGTCCAGCACTGCCGCAGAAGAAGGCCTTACTCGCCGTAGAGCTGGTGCACCCACCCCTCGACGTAACTTCTCCCGCATCCTCGCCGAGGCGCACAAACAAGATTTCGAGAAGCGTCGCCGTCCAGAGGCACAGGTCGACGAGGATAACTCTGCTGAGCTGGGACAGAGTGATGACGACGACGATGACGATGAAGACGATGTTGCTGGAGAGGCGGCTAGTTTGTTGGAAGTTAGAGAAGCTGAAGGATTGGCTCGGGAGCCAGGTGTTGATAGTTCACGGGGAGTGTAAGAAGTTGAAGTCCGGAGAGGATGCGAATACCCAATGTAGAATGCTTCATCATATAGATAGAATGAGGGATATTTTACGACAATTTAGACATGGAGAGAGAAAAATAGAGGTCTAATATGCTGGTTGTATTCTGAATCCGTTTACCTACTCCCCTCTTTATATGCATTTCTGATCTAAAACTACCCCGACATTGCTCAACAAATCCCATTGTATCTCGTTGATCTAAACCATGATCAACATTCATTACTTAACCAAGAGAGAAAGAAAAAAAATAGCACCCATCATTACGCATCACCTTCCCAATCAGTGCCACTCGGCATCCACCTTCTCCCAGAAATCCAGGAAACCCTTGAAGTACTTGACGCCCAGACCGGGATCGAGAGAACCAGTCGTGGCGCGAATAGAATGCATGCTCAGCTGAGGCAGACCGGCGTCGGCGGCACGGACACCCATTGTGCTAGACAGAGCGGGACCGATCGTTCCGCCGCTGCGAGAGTCGTTTCGGATCTGGAATGTCTGGGTACGGCAGCCGGCGAGCTGGCCGACACGCTGAAGAATGGCGGTGGACACGGCGTCGGTCGTCATGTGGCCGTTGCTGTCTGCGCAGATGACGATGCCGACGTTGAGCTCGGGGACATGTTCCGACAGGTACTTCTCGAGGAAGTTGGGGTTGCCGGCGTGGGTGACATCGGCCGAGAGGAGGAATGATCGGGCGTAGGTCTGGCCGAGAAGACCGGGGCCGTAGGTGTCAGGGTTGAGGGCTTCGACAGTACGTTCGATAACGTTGGGGAGGAAGTTGCCCTTTGCGCCCTGGCGGAGAAGAGAGCCGATTTCTTCGTCGTCGAAGAGGGCGACGAGCTTGATGGTTCCCTCGGTGTCGTTGTCACTGGCGGCGAGAAGACCGGTCAGAGCAGCCCACGAGCAGAGTTTGTCATCGATGCGGCCAGCAAAGATGAATTCCTTGTCCAGACCGCCCGTCTGAGCAGGCTGGGAGTCGAAGAGCTCCAATTCCCAGTTAATGATGGAGTCGTAGGACTGAATCTTGAGCTCCTTGGCAATCAACTCTACAAGACGAGGTGGTTGGGTGTTGACGAAAGAGCCAGCACTGCCCAGCACGGTGGAGTGGCGAGAGCTCTCAAGACCAATGATGGGAACAGCCTGCGTCTCAGCATTGTTCTGGCCCATCATTCCAACGCCAAAGTGAGGGGCAAGAGTAGGAATTCGAGCAATAGGCCAGTCAAGCTTGACCAGCTTGCTAGTTGTCTTTCCCGTCTCCTCATCACGTACAATGACTCGGCCACCAATGCTCAGGTCACGATCCCACCATGTCTGGTTGAGAGCGCCGGCATAAGGGGCGACGCCGAGTTGGACGTAGCCGGCCTTAACTGGCTTCGTGCTCACGGGCTTGAGCTTGGCGGTGAGGGCATCGATATGGCCACCAATCATGGCAACACCATTTCCAGGCTTGTATGCCTTTCCAACCGTAAAGGCGATAATAGAGCTACCGTTTCGGGTCACCCAGTATTTACCTCCTGGCTGAACCTTCTCGGCCCAAGAATCGCGCGACGAGAGCTAGTTATTGTCAGCTATGGTGCAGCAGACATTACGGGCTGTGTCGTGTGCTTACCTCCTTGAAACCTAGGTTCTCGAGCTTGCTCTTGAAGTAATCAACAGTGTGAAAGATGGTAGGGTTCTCGTAAAGAAAGTCGCAGAAAGGCTTCGTGAACGCCTCGGGCTCAAGATCGGCAACCTGGCATAGTCGACACGCCTGGTCCTCGGCGACATGCCAGTTAACCTGACCGACCTCACCAGGAGCCAATTTGGCGATGCATGACGGACAGGCGCGGTTCTCTTTCGTATCACGACCCTCCATATCAGCAAGAACAAAGTTCTTGGATCGCTTCTCAGTATGAGTATTGCGCTCGGGGAGGCTGGGTACGCTGTTGGCAGAGAGAGCTTGTTGTCGCAATGAAAGCGACGAAGCACGAGCGCTAAGCATTCCGGGCGTGAGTTTTGTCATTTTTCGAGACTTTGTGAATGTCGCAAGCTGAACAGGGACCAGGGGCTTCTCGGCAATAGCAAAGAGGAAAAGAAGAAGAGGGATTGAACAAGATGGGAGCTGTGAAACAAGACGACGGTGAAGGGACGATGACGAGCTTAGAGTGCGACAGCCCGGTCACCGGACAGCCTTATCAGTAATTTAGTAGCCTAGGATGCCTGGTGCTGATAAGATAAAATTGCTGGGGGCACGTTATCAGTCCCGCCTGACCTCCGACTTACAATGGTACCGTACAAGGATGCCCTTTTTCTTTTATCCCCCGATGCACAATTCAGGCACAGCATAATTTCCGGATGGGTTTATGCACGAGTTATCGATGTGCCTGAACATCATCCAGATTAGGAATTCAGGATGCATCTAAGTGCATGGCGGTAACGGTATGCATGGGATTCGATTCTATACGATCCGATATTTCCGTTACACATGTTCAACATTCATATGTAATAGTTATCGGCAACGTGCTGAGATAGTCGTCTAGGCGCATATGTTGGGCCGATAACTCGTGGTGTTGTGGACATGAGATGCAAGATGTTGCGATGGTGAATAATAGCGAACGCAGACAGCCCAGCCAGGCGTTGAATATGCCCGAGAAATACTCAAGGAACATAATGAAGATGCTCATAAGAAACTGGCGACCGAGTGCTGGATTTACAAGTCACACCCCACGATGAGCACAAGCTATACCAGTTAGCTCGTACAACAACAATATGCATGAGTTGAGACATCATCATGAGAGAAAAGAATAATATATTAACACCCTCCATTAACCATGCGTCAATAATTAATAATGCTAGTAATAAACCAAGTCGTTAATCCCATCATGCAGTGTCATTACCGTCCCTATTATGGACTTTCTATCATGTCTCCATTGTCATCCCTCAAGGGCTATACTCGCTCCACTTGATCTTGGAGACGTCCTTGTAGCACTTGGAGTTGATGGCAAACTCGTGGCTCGAGTATGAACCGTCGGGAAGGTCGTTCAACGTGGCGCACTCGGGAACCAGGCGAATGGGAGCACATCCGTCAGGGATGTTACGCTGGATCTCATTATTATCGTCGATTGTGAGACGAGCTTGCTTGATGACGATGAAATGCTGTCCCCGGTAGTAAGCGAGACTCTCATTGCATGCAACAAAAGTCTCAGGGAGCATGTATGTGTAAGGGTCGTCCGGGGTGTTGAGCTGAACGCCGGGAGTGCCGGGCCCGAAGTTCAGGCTGGCTCCGAACAGTGTCTCGGACTCATTCTCGGCTTCGAGGGCTAGGCCGGCTGGTGTAAGAGGAGTACCACTATCGGTAACAACCGTTGCCAAGCCATCTTGTCGTTCCTCTTTTGTGCCGTTCTGGTAAAAGATAATGCCATTCTTCTTGGTAACTCCGACTAGAGAAAGACCAGCTCCGGTGTGAATGGTGGTGAGGAGGTAGTTGTTGATGGGAGGGTCAAAGTCTCGTGAGGGATCAGTGACGTTAACAATGAGCTTGAAGCCTTTGGATGATAGACGGGTAGGATAACGAGCCTCTACAGCCTTTGGGATGAGTGGTGAAGCTGATGCGAGGCCCAGAAGGGCAAGGCAAAATGTTGAGGGGAGCATGATATGACAGGGAGGCAAGAAAGTGGAGAGGGTGTAAGTAGAGGCTGAGTGAAGTTGATGCTTCTTTGAAATGATGTGACAGTTTGATGGTCTTAATCGATGAATTGAAGGGATATTGAAGCCCTTAAATGATTTTTCAACTGGTTCTCTCTGCTCGTGCAATCTCGTAATGATGAGTCCAAGTGTAACAATAAGAAGAAAGGTCGAGAGAATTGAGTGGTAGGGGTGGAGATATAGCGGATCTTCTCAGTGGGTCGATCGACCACTGAAGGGCACTGGCAAGACCAGGCATTGGCGCCTTCTTACACCAACCTCCTCCAACGACCCACTGCGAACCTTTTCTCAGTGGGATCTTCTGCCAGCCACACAGCTCAAAGTGCAAGAGTGGCCCTCGCTTCAACCAGAAAAATGTTTGTTTCACGATATTCTGGCAGGTCTGGACTCTGGAGAGACCCATGGCCAAGAAGGTGCGGGGGAATCCCCTGTGGGCCGGCATTAGTGCTGGGATTCGGCCCATAAACAGCGTCACTGGTGCTTGGATAAATTTAGCTCAGCCGATGTTTCCGTGCCGTGAGAAACATGCTGAAAATGATGATGTTGCGTGTGATTTCCAGAGACAGGTAGAATCGAAACTTCTCCAGTGCACATCGGATGATCATCTCAACGACAGAAAGTTAGTTCCCAACACGAGCTTCTGGGTTATCGATATTCGAAACTGCATCATTGTTGACGTCAACTCACATTATGATGATCGCCCTTACTTTTATTTTGAAACAAACTGATCCATCTGGCAGTCTGATGATCCTCAGCGATCGCAATCAGCTTTTATTGCACAACAAAGCAAAACGCTCAATTGCACCTACCGAAATGCAACTGAGGCCACGACAGTACGCATGCCTCATTTTTGCCATTCATTGCAGTGTCATAGTCGTCCATCTGTCCCGCCAGCAAACCCAATTGTGTGGATCTCCAAGCACGATGGTCCGATGGGGACTCCGACCCTACTGCAATGCGCCTCGTACCATGTAAGACGACCGGAGGAAAGCTGATGATGATGATGCTTGGCTACCATTTGCAAGACTAATGTAATGAGGCCAATAAACCGATAAACTTGTGATTTGGTGCTGCTCGAATTCTGCACTTTGCCATTGCACCTAAGTTTGAAAGTGGCAGTCTATGTCGTTTTGATGCAAAGGTCTGAAAGAGATGACGGGTTTGCTAACAAGAAGACATCCCAAGGACGATCAATCCTTGCTCCTCGAGATGATATCAGGGAATGGAGAGCAGGAAGCTGTTCAATCGAGGTTGATCAATTAAACGGTTGAATCATTATTGTGGTTCTCCCAGCATCGATGTTGACGTTGACCCCTACTTTGGGGTCGTCATACCTAGGTACTGTACATGTACAGTATTGCAGTTCTTTTGCTCTGTCAAGATGAGAGAAAATGCCCTGCATCGTTTTGGTCATGACATTCGGTTCTCCAAACGAGAATCATTCCTCATCTATCCGCAGTCAACATAGCCATCCACGCATTATGACTTCAGTCAAGTTAATACCTTTGAGAGAATTCGACAAATCGGTCCACAGAAGTGCAACGTCGAGCCGGCCGTTGTTTTAGTCTCTGGCGCCGCCTCAAACCCAATTGCACGGTGACAGGCCTCCGCGCCGTTAAGGTTCGTGGCTGTCAGCTGGCCATCGTCTCGATCAGGTCTTTCACATCGAGTTTTCGTTTTCTCCCTCACTTGATATGTCACTATCCACGCAGCCACGGCCTGTCTCGTTACAGGAACAAGGACGAATGAGTCAAGTAAACTTAGAGAAAGCGGGTGCCTGAAAACATGTGATACTACTTCGGAACTGGGAATAGATTGCAGTCGGGACATACGCCACGGTTGAGGAGTCATTGGGGGACACATCATGTTGAAAAACGCGGCTTGTTGTCCGGTCTCACTTGATATGGGCCATTAGTTTTAAAGAGTGGTTGTTTGGTGATGTACAGAGGTTCGAGAGGAACACTGCGCCCTGGCCTTGGTGGCCAGAAATTATACACGAAATCTGAGAAAGCTGGCTTGCTGACTTTGCTACTAGTAGGCAATCCTTCAAACATTGCAGGCTATCAGAGACCGAGTTTTATTGCATAGGTACTCACTGAAGTTGCTGGCTGTCAATTGATTGTGACCATGAACTCTCGTCCAATTTACCCGGCACCTAACTGGGGCTACAGCGTTGGATCAGATCTCGGCCATAAAAGATAATGCCAAATGGTAACTTATAGGTTTCTGTAATGCAGACAGTCAAACATGCCCTAGTATAGTAAGGGGCAAACACTTTCTAACTTGTCATCAAAAAAAGTAATAGTCGAGTATAGCACCTCTGAAGTTTTGCCATAGGGAACATTTGGATACCCTTGGTACGTGTGCGTGGGAGTAAGCCGAAGAAATAAACCAGGGGCGGTGATAAAAACCATGTGCTTGAAGCATTAGATTTATTTCCTAGGTTATGCTGTTTTTCTACTTCTTCTTGGCCACAATGGATCTTGCAAGAATGAGAAAAGTTGATATTGCTCCTGTATACAAATCCAGTCCGGACATCCATATATCCATCCATGCCTTGATGCTGTCAGAGCGACTATGGACGAGGGACTAGCTTAGTATAGTAATACCAGTCAAAAACATTGCTATTCTAATCACAAGCGTTCTGGAACTTCACATGTTTATAACAAGCAGGTATGTTTTCTTTTTTTGACACTTTGGCATCGGCATTGATGGAGTGAACCCTACAGCACCGACGCCGCTTATAAGTTCTTTGCATAACCCTGTCGCTTAGGAACCCCGAGTGACGTCCGGTTCGGAGCTTGATTGATGCACCCAAAGCGCGGGGCACGGATTACTAAGAACTCACCTACTATTGACCTTCCCTAACTTCTAACGTTGGGTACTAACTTACAGTAGTCGGCCGGCTTATTCCAAAAACCGGAATTAACAAATTCCCCTACGACCATGGCGCTTCTACAGTAGACCAGACAGCTGGGGCAGGAGCCACTCAGCACCCACTAAACCCATACAAAGAGGGACCTTGTTACTGAACGAGGGGCCCTGTCGGTGTCCATTTCATCGCATTCAGATCCAATAAGAGAGCTGCGCTGGATCTATCATCCCGTCCTCTTCTAAAAATCCAAACCGCCCCTCATCTTTTTTCTTAAAACTCTCACACGCACGCAACACAAAGGCTGTAGTCGTCTATAGTCAACCGTCAGTTCTTGGGCCTCTCGCCGCCAGCCCTGCCCAAAATGCCATCGCTGGATCGGCTTCCCAACGAGGTCCTGCATGGGATAGCCTCATTCCTCCACAAAAAGTACGACCTCGCTGCTCTATCACGCGTCAACCGACACTGCCATGATATCGCCAGCTCCATCCTCTGGAAGCGCGAAGTCGACTCCGACAGACCGGGCGCTCTGCACTGGGCTGTAGAGCACGAGGACATCAAATTATTGCGTCGTGCCCTTGATGCCGGCGTTGACCCCTCTCGCATAGCATACACCCATAGACCGAAGCAACGGATAGAACCGAGGCACAAGTGGTGGAATTACCACAGTTCATACTACGACGACCCAGAATGGCGCATTGACGACGACAACGAGTCAGTTGACCTGGATCCTACCTACATTTTACACGATCATTGCGACTGTTTTGAGACTGGTTGCGACGATGGGATCTTTAGCGACTGCAGATGGCAGGCTATACACATCGCGGCTAGTAAAGGAAGGATTGATATGATCGAGCTGCTTCTCGAAAAGGGTGCTTGTATTGATGCTGCATCCTGGGGTCTTTGTCTCTGCAGACCGCATCTTCCCATCGAGGCATTCAGTGAATCTCGAGCTGTAGAAGAGGAAGAACTCGAGGACTTGCACGGAGGGAACTGGACACCTCTGCATGTTGCTATCTGCCACGATCAAATCGAAACAGCAAAATTTCTCCTAAAACGAGGTGCATCTGAGGTCATCTATCAGGGAATCGACATCGAACTGGATCTTAATGCATGGCAGGTTGACAATGTCCCTGGTGATGCGAGCCGATTCCGTCTTACAGCTATGCATCATGCCGCTAAGCACAACCAGCCGGAGCTGCTACAATTCCTCTTGGATGGAAAATACCAAGAGGATGTAGATGCCGAAGGGTTGTTCATGGGAACCCCCCTGTTTCAAAGCATATGGTACGGCCACTGGGACACAACGGTCCCATGGCTATTGAAGAACGGTGCCCAAATCGACAAACCACTCATCGAGACACGGCTGACATCCTTGATGATGGCCTGCGTTTCTCGTCGCTTTGACGATGCTGCGAAGCTGCTCGACCTGGGGGCCGATGTCACTGTCTTATCAACACATTCATTCGGCATTCTACATCTAATTCTCGGACCTGGCCAAGTACGACCCGATGAGTTTGCGGACCCTTTTGATCTCCCAAGAGACAAGAGCACGATTACAGAGGCTCAAATAATCACGAGAATAATCGAGAGGGGAGCCGATGTTGATGCTCAAGAGGCGCTCTTGGGAATGTCGCCCTTGATGGTCGCTAGTTCTAACTGCAATGTACCTGCACTCAAAGCGCTTCTAGACGGTGGTGCCAATCCCAATGCCCTGGACCACGATGGATTAACGGCGTTGGCGCGCGTGGGCGAGTCGGTTGAAGGATCTGCTGTCGCCGACCTATGCGAGACTGGCATGCTGCTGATCAAGGCAGGTGCGAAACTCGATGCTACGGAAGACGTGACTCCTTTGAACATCATCTGTTCACGACGATGCGAGCCCTACTTTAGTCGAGATTGGGACAGTCAACATGCCCAACTTGCCAAACTTCTGATACAGAGCGGCGCCGATCCTAACGAAAAGGGGTCGGCCACCAAGGTCCCTTTTACAGAAGCTGTCATCCACGGGAACCTGAGCCTGGCGCAGGCAATACTCGACGGCGGCGGCCGACCGGAGAAGACTGACATTGAAACCTTGCTCGAAAAGTCCGTGCATGACCCTTACGATGATGGCAAAACAGACTTTGTTCTGGGATTGGATTACCATAAGTATGGCATGACAAGACCATCAGATGCACTGCTCGTTCGCCTTTTGAACATTGCTCTGGTAGAGCACCTCTGGTCTCGGGCGGCGGACTTGATGAAGGCGGTACCCACACCCAGAGAGATGAGAAAAGGGCTACTTCACCGTTGCCTCTCGGAATCATCACTTCGATCAGATGATCCCTCTGCTCTAATACAGGTGTTGCTCGATCAAGGCGAGGATCCCAACGAGCTTTTTGAGGATGAGCCGCCACTCTACTACAGCCTCAGGTCTGGCGTCTGCTGGCGGACAACGCCAGTGTTGATCAGCAACGGTGCTGATGTTCATCTGTGCACCAAAGCCATGCCAGACGGCGCTTTCATGTACACCATCGCCCAAAGGTACCATCCTCAGGCAATGCAGATGCTTGCAAAGCACCCTGACATGCTTCGGGACAAGCCCGAGCGAATGCACCAAGCATGCTGGGAGTCGGTGTTTCGGCTGGGCGTCGAGATTCTCGCAAGGCCGTCGTCCGATGAAGAGCCCCCAGTGCTGATGAACTGGAGCATAGTCAGACGCCTGATTGGGGCCGGTTTGCGGACAGACGTCAAGATGGCGGACGGGACCGAGATCAAGGAACTTGTGGAGAAAGCCATACCCAAAACCTATCCCCTCGGGATGGAAGCCCGCAAGGTTTTGGATATCTTTGACATTCCATATGTTGAGCCAGAGGTTCAGGAATATCAGGATAGCGACGAGGAGGACGAGGGCAGCGAAATAAGCGACGCGATCGACGACGACTATTCGGACGAGGGTGAATCGGATAGCAGCTACGAATACGTCCCCGGATTTGAAGCGCGTGGTATGTATCCACACCCTGGTATGGCATGGGACTCGATGGACGGGGAAGACGATGAGAGCGAATGGCCCGACGGTTATGAAGATAGTGCTTTAGACGAGGGTAGCGATCTCGACGATGACGACGGGGACGACGACGACGACCTGGGACCGTTTCCCCTTCCACTACCGGGGCCTCTCCCCCTGTTTCTAGGATTATTCATGTGAAGGAAGACGGACATTTAAAAGAGACGGAAGCGTTTGCACATGGATTCACTGGGAAATTGGGATCATACCTGAAGGGCACTGGACATGGAGTTTTTTGATTTGGCGGTATCTTTGATCGGCGCTACAGGGACTGACAATTGGGGATCATGGGATTTTATAAAGTCTGGCACGGTATGGCATGGCATGGTATGACCATTACAAGAAGATGAAGTTTATTGATACAACCATGAACATTATGAAATGGGATAGGAGTCATTATAGGACCATAGGCTACATGTAAGAACTATGTATGAACAGACCCAGGTGAAGCGGCCACGTAGTGCGATATGGATTGAACAGCATGGAAATGGTCCCCCGACCCTGAAAAGACTTGAGTCGACTGTTTCACGATGCCATATGGTGATGTAGAGCTAGGGATCATGATAAGTCGGGGCCATGATCTGGCCAGAACAGGCAACAGGATGGTTCGGAGTTTTCACGGTATCATGAGACGACTTTCCGCAGGCATGATGCTAGGACGAGGACGAATGGATGCGGCCGGCCGCCCGAAGACGCCCAGAAAAGGCAAATTAACTGAAGACTTTATGCGACGCTTACTGCAGATGCGTTTATTGACATAAAAAAAATGTAGCTTTGATTTCCAGAGCACAAGGTGTGTTTTGCGGGGGGAGAGAGGCGAGTAAATTGAGATTGATTGCTTTCTTGTCCGGACATCAATGTGCCAGAGAGTAAACCCCCGCATTTGTGGCCAGAGCTTGGCTGTGTTGGGAGGAGAGGGATTTCTATTTTCAAATGCCGAATAGCGATGATCGGGGAGATGGGATCATGGACAGGGGGGGAGGCTGGTCGGTTGGGTAGGATTGGATTTTGGTGACGGGCGTGCGTGTTGTTGACATCAGATTAACATGGGGCATGAAGATGCAGACATGAGGCGATTTCGATAATTGTTACTAGGGGGATGATGTTTCTATCTTGTTGGGCTTTTACTTTGGGTATTTGAAGATTGAGGAGATTTAGTGATGTTTATGGGCACAGTTATGACATATTGTGATGTGTGCTTCCCATGAAAAACAGTGCTGTGTTTCGTTGCTAGTAATCTAACGTAGTATTGATGTTGATCGCGATGATGGTCAATGATAGATGTTTTAACATGTATGGAAATGCTCCAGCCCCTCAGTGATGACATCTCGGTACCTGTCATTATACCTACGATATCATCATGACCCGCGCTTTCCTCTCCACCTTACTTGCCATGCGCACTTGCACCTTTTCATGAACCTCAGATGGCATGAAAACATCAGGTGCTCCCCACAATTTCCCAATCCTTCCTTGTAGGTAGCATAACCTGCTCATACTACTACATCGCAGTCAAGAGTAGAGTAGAGTATCCACCCCGCATAGAAAGATGCCGTGCCGTTCGTCGTCCATGTTCCTTATCCATCTCGAACAAGAAAACCCCGCCAACCTCGTCAGCTCTCAGATTCCGAAGACCGAGATATACCCCGGGCACCTTGAGAGTTGGGAGCTCATATCCTTCCTGATGCGGTTAAGTCCACATGCAAGAAGAGTGCATGATTGGCTGTTACCTAATTCACACTCATTCAGTGTGCATGAAAGTGGGGAAGAGACTTGAGAAGTTGGGAGAGAGAGAAACAACATCGAGATCAGGAGGAGGAAACAGTGATGATTGATTCAGTTCTTGGGTTGTTTACTGAAGACATCTTGGAGAAAAATGGTATTGACGGTGTGACCGAGATTGGGGGGAACAGCCGAAACTGTCCATCCGAACGAAACGGTAGCACACCGTAAACTCTCCATCCAAATCTACGGAACATTCATCTCGGTCGGTTAGCAACTTAGCGCCCATCTCGGGGTGATGGAGGCTGACATAGCCCACGGTATGGCATGTAGCTCTCCGTGTTTTGGGGCCATCACGTTCTCCATAGCGCCCAGGATACGATAGCGCCCAAGAATGCCAGATGCCAGATGCCGTCAGACGGCCGACACGTCTCGGGGTTCACGGGGATTTTTGATGGGGCAGTTCAATCATTCCTCCACTCGTTGGCAACACTACACGCGTAGTTGTTGCTTCACTTCACTTTCCTTTCCGGCCAGGTCATGCAACCATCCAATTGATTGCTGTTTGGGGGAGTAGCAGCGGATTATGACACCCAAGCAATTCTGAAGGAGGGGAAAAGATGAGGAGAAGTCGGGACCGAATAGGGAAGAGGAAAAAAAGAGGAGCTATGGTTTGTTGATCGGTATTCCGAGTTCCCAGAGGCATCCCCCGTCTCGGTCGTTTCGTGGGTTTCGACAAACGTAACAGTTTCTATGCAAGACGCCTTTCCGACGAGTTACTGCACCTCCTTGTTACTCAGAGTTGAGTTCTTGTGGATTTCAACCGAGTATAAGTATCAAAGACTTGCACCTTGAATACTCCTGTTCCATTCCTCTCTTCTTTTCTCATATCATCATCCTCATCCATCCCTTTCTCTTACTTCTCATCCTCAAACCCTTCCACGCTTTTACACATCAACCGCCAAAATGGTAAGTCTTTTCTACTCTCGCCTCAATCTTGCACGACTTCTCTAACAACATCAACAGGTCAAGGTCCTTCTCGTTCTCTACGACGGCGGCAAGCACGCCCAGGATGTACGTTAACAATCTCTCTCGATCGATTTCACATCTTCTCTCATGATCTCCCCCTCATATCGTTGTTCGCTCTCGAGCTTGCTCAAGCTTTACAACAACACAACTCAACTCAATTCAAACCAATCCATCATATTCCCCACCAAGACCAACACCCACCCACACCAAGCTGCACTCGCCGATCCTCAAACGCGGGGAAGCTCCTGTGCCATCCACAGCCTGAGCAAATAGCCACCAGCTCAAATGCAGATGCAGCGGACAGCCACTCGGGTTTCTCTTGGCAACAAATGCCTAGATTGGTCCGAAGTTGGATGTAAGCAGTAGCAAACTATGTGGGTTGACTTGGGTTACATGAGCTCTTTTTGTAACACAACGCAACACACACTGCATCAACGCATGACGGCGGGCATCAATGAGGCAGATCAACTTCCTCATGGGCAACCATACTCGTTGGCTCGACCTGTCATACTTATCTCCTTCACACACTTCACACCTTCATTCATCACAAACGTAATCCACTCAATTCAGAGTATCATTGACTAACACACCTGCAATAGGTCCCTGAGCTTCTCGGCACAACTGAGAACGAGCTCGGTATCCGCAAGTGGCTTGAGGATCAGGGTCACACTCTTGTCACCACCTCCGACAAGGATGGTGAAAACTCCAAGTTCGATCAGGAACTTGTCGATGCTGAGGTCATCATCACTACTCCGTACGTCCCCCTCCACCATCCACTCAGTCCAGTCACTTCTCACGTATCTGAACAACTCAACTGACACCCCCTAGCTTCCACCCCGGTTACCTCACTGCCGAGCGTTTGGCAAAGGCCAAGAAGCTTAAGCTTGCCGTCACCGCTGGTATCGGTTCCGACCATGTCGACTTGAACGCTGCCAACACCACCAACGGTGGTATCACTGTTGCTGAGGTCACTGGCTCCAACGTCGTCTCCGTTGCTGAGCACGTCGTCATGACCATCCTTGTTCTCATCCGAAACTTTGTCCCCGCTCACGAGCAGATCGAGCGCGGCGAGTGGGATGTTGCCGGTGTCGCCAAGCAGGAGTACGATCTTGAGGGCAAGGTTGTCGGTACCGTTGCCGTCGGCCGCATTGGTGAGCGTGTCCTTCGCCGCCTCAAGCCCTTCGACTGCAAGGAGCTCCTCTACTACGACTACCAGCCCCTGGCTCCCGATGTCGAGAAGGAGATTGGCTGCCGACGTGTTGACACTCTTGAGGAGCTCGTCTCCCAGTGTGACATTGTCACCATCAACTGCCCTCTCCACGAGAAGACCCGCGGTCTCTTCAACAAGGACCTCATCTCCAAGATGAAGAAGGGTTCCTACCTCGTCAACACTGCCCGTGGCGCCATCGTCGTCAAGGAGGATGTTGCTGAGGCTCTCAAGTCCGGCCACCTCGCCGGCTACGGTGGTGATGTCTGGTTCCCCCAGCCTGCTCCCAGCGACCACCCCCTGCGAACCGCCAAGAACCCCTTCGGCGGCGGCAACGCCATGGTTCCTCACATGTCCGGTACTTCTCTGGATGCCCAGAAGCGATACGCCGACGGCACCAAGGCTATTCTCACCAGCTACTTCAGCGGCAAGTTCGACTACCGTCCCCAGGACCTCATCGTCCACGGTGGTGACTATGCCACCAAGGCCTACGGTCTCCGTGACCTGAAGAAATAAACAACAACCCCTTGTATTATATAATCCGAGGATGAGAAGCGATGGGATTTTTTTCGCGATGGATATATGATGATGAATCTTGCGCTTTTAACATGCATTACGGCTTGACAGACTAGCCGATAGAAGATGAGCATTCCTTCGTCTTTTGCATATCAATAGCTAAGAAGCTATAATGAATAAAAAAAACATCAAAATTAAAAACAAGTGTGCATTATCGTGACAATTGCTTTGAGTGATGCGAATATCTGCGCTGGTATATATTGATCACTGTTGAGCCAGGTGATGGAAAAGATAGACTGGTCTGTTGCGAAGTTGATCTTTGACGCATGTCAATGTGACAACAGCCATTCCTCCGGTCATCAACGAAAAGCCAACAAATCAAAAGCCCTCATAAGACAAGAATCTTGACTTTTTGATTTTAATTTTGTAATTCGCTTCTTCTCCGTCTCATCGCTGAGTTTAATGAAGGGAAATATATATCTTTATTCTTAAACAACCATCCGGATCCGTTTCTTTGAACGTGTACTGTCGGTTTGCCAACCGCGATACAAAATACTCCTTTACAAAACGTAGCCATAAAGATGCATGTCGTTTCTTATTCCCTGTTCTCTCAACTCCCGTGTTTTTATTCATATTCTCCTTTTCGTTATAGCAAAAAAAAAAAAAGCATTCATTACAGCATTCGTAATCATACAAAAAGAGAGAGGGGAAGAGAGTGGCCGTTTATTTCCAAAAATGCCACCACTTCTTTTCCTTGTCGCCGCGTCTCCTCATGACGACCTCGTCACGGCCGTGGATACGCCAAAAATAGACTGGTATACCGGCTACCACGAAGATGACGACTGTGAGGGTCTGTATAGGCTGCGCAAAGACGGCGCGGCTCAGGAGGAAGAGACTGACACAGCAAAAGATGATGGGAGTCGTAATCCATGTCTTGTAGGGTCGCTCGAGTTGAGGCTCGCGAACACGGAGGACGATGAGGCCGAGAACAGTGAGGAAATAGAAGGTATAACCGGCTACACCATAGAACGTGACGAGGGTGCTGAACTCGCCGACAATACAGTATGCACTAGTAAGCACACAGTTGAGAATCAGCGCGTAGACGGGTGTGTAGAACAGTCCTGCGTCCTCGTCACCAAAAAATCGCCCCATACTGCGTGTGAACCAGCTTCGCGTTCGTTGTGTGTTAATCTCGTGCTCATCGGTGCCGACGCCGATGCGGCCAAACATGGCGGGGATATAGCCTTCTTTACCAGCGACGTAGGCCAGACGACTCGAGGTGAAGGTGGATGAGTTGAGGGCACCAAAACAGCTGGCGCTAACAATCAAGGCAAGGACGAGAGAGCCGATAGAGCCAAAGACGTTGGAACCGAACATGACGGCCACGGTATTTGACCCATCCATGCTTTCGAGAGGAAGGACAAGGAAGTAAGCAATATTGGCGAGAACATAGCAGAGGATGACGAGTGGCATGGCTGTGTGGATGACTCTTGGGAGATCCTTAGTCGGGTTGCGGAATTCGCCAACCACATAGTTTGTCTATATCATCAGATTAGCTGAATATTCCATGAAAGAGAATATGGGCTCGAGCAATAGATTACTCACGTTGTCCCACCCGTCGTAAGCCCAGAGACCAGCATATAGAGCCAATGCCCATGCAGACATGTCCGTCGACGTGTTCTCAAACCATTCGTGCCCCTTCAAATGCACACTCGCCTCGCCTTTGAGCGTCTTGCCAGTGATTGCTACCACGATACCTGTAACAGTAACACCCAATAGTGCGACGAATTTCATGAACATAAGCAGATCATTGACCCTCATTCCGACTTTTGTAGACACGCAGTTCAAGAAAGTCACCAAAATGAGGCCAACAAGTGCAACTGCCTTGTTGACCCAGGGGTTAATAGTTTCAGCCTCAGCGCCAATAAAGGCCCGCACCAAATATTCGCTCATGATGATGGCAATAATAGCAGCACTACCGGGTTTCAGCACCAGCATCGCAACCCAAGTGAAGAGAAAGCCCGACAGTTCACCAAACGTCTTGGCCAGGTAGACTTGCGCTCCTCCATTCAGGGGGATAGCACCTCCCAGTTCAGCATAGGACGCAGCGCCGGTCCAGGCCAGAATGCCAGCAATGACCCAAACGATGAGAGCTGCGCCAGGTGACCCGACTCTTGAGCTCACTTGGCCCGGCGACGAGAAGATTCCTGAGCCTATAATTAGACCAACGATCAGCGACATTCCGTTGAGATAGGTCAACGTCTTGTGCTTCTCGAGCGAGCCACCACCTAATCCACCAGACGGTCTAGCCGCAGATGTAGATGCTCCGACGGGCGCATAGCCACCAGCCCCGGCCGTTGAACTTAGGGGAAACATATTTGCTGCAAAGTCGAAGGCAGATGATACCGAATAGGAACGGTGCATGCGCCGCGCCGGGTTTGCGCTGTCGAGAGGGTCATCTTGCTCTAGTGATAATCTCCGTGACGATGATATGCTCGGTCGAGAAGATATATCTGATGATCTGTCTTCGCCTTGGCTGGAACTAGCAAGAGAAGCCAATTCGAGAGAATCCCGGCCTTGCGCCGGCCGTCCATACTGGGCCATTTTAGATATTATTGTTCCTCCTCTTAAAAGGCCCGAAGCCCCTGATTATCACTCGCGATGCTCCAGTTGAAGAACTTTGTTATCTTTATAACAGTAATAGCGTAGAACAATTGAGTCTACGTGAGGATGGGTATTCAAATCGACGAGGACCGTACACAGGGGGATGTCGTGCCGATGCTTTCTGTAAGGTTTCGAGAAATAACTGATTGTACTTGATTCGAGCTCGTAAATCTCCTACGCAGTCGAAATCGTCGAGTAGTCTTTGTTGTAAAGAGATCACTTTATTACCAAGCAAGAAACATGAAACGAAGAGAAGGGGGGGAATTATAGACGCGACGTTGTAAAGGGACAAAGAAAGAATAGGAGAGACTCAATCCCCCAATGAAGCTCAGAAGCTGGGCTTGTCTTGCTCCTTCCCTCTCTTTGGCCCACTTCCTCTATTGTTCTTCGAAAACGGACAGCAAAGCCCCATTCTACCCTTGTCCGCCGCCACATTTTCGGCTCATGTGTCTTACATAATTGAAGTGGCTGGTATCCGCGTATTGCAACGTCCATCCACGGATTCGACCTCTCCATCTTGCACATAACACACGAAAAAAGACATCATGGGTTCTGACGACTACGCTGTTGTCGGAGGCGGAGGCGCTCTCAAGCTGAAAGGCGCCAAAATCCAAAAGAAGAAGAAGAAGCGCAGCAAGACGGACTTGGAGAAGAATCTTGAGACGGGTGTTGTCAAGAAGGACGACAAGAAGGATGATGACCATCAAGGCGAGGAGGACGTAGATGAGACACCCGAAGTGCAAAAGACGGAGGCGGAACGACGATATGAGGAAATCAAGAAGAAACGAGTATGTCTCAGAATCACGATATTGTGTTTGGTTGTATCCGCTAATAACAGTGAAACAGCTACTCAAACTTGCCGAGTCATCTGGCTCGAGACCAGAATTGCTCAAGACGCACAAGGAACGCGTTGAGGAGCTGAACACCTACCTTTCCAAGCTGAGCGAACATCATGACATGCCCAAGATTGGTCCTGGTTAGCCGCGGCATCCAATCAGACGTGGACCACACGGTGAAGGAAGTGGATGGGCAGATTTTCTTGTATATAGCCAGTATGGGGAGCTTGGCGGCGTTATATGGATATACCCTCTTTTTTATGTTGACTTTCACAACCTGATTTCTATCTTGAATACGGTGCGACTCATCCAGGTTTTCATTCCTTGTGTAAAACACGATTTGGGTTACATCTCATGTGGTGACTGCAATTTAGACCATGATCAACGCAGGTAGGTAACTAGTCAAGTGCACTTGCAATTCGTATCCTGAGACAGATACCGTGTATTGTTTTGTATGCGCTACGTAAATATCAAATCTATGTCAAATCATATGTGCCGACAAATGTGCTTGGCGCCATTAAACCCTCTTATTCCTCCATTGTATATCCAAGTCCTGTAAAGGGCTATGCATGTGTTGTGCAAATTACAATGCAAATCTCTTCCACTCTGCCTGAGCATTAAATCCCGCTCCCAGTCTAATGCCGAATTTTGTGAAAAAGTACCGTGCCGTACCGTTATAAGGAAACCGTCAAGTCGTTATGTTCAAGTCACTCCGAGAGTTTCATGTCTCAAAGGCTCGCTTCAGAGTTTTCTGAACTCTGGTACACTCTTCATGAGACCCAATGTCAAGTTGCTAATGCATCAATAGTCTATAGAAGGAACAAGCCGCCAAAGACCATTCCAGCCATGGCAGACAAGATGGAGCTGATGGAGTGTCGACCAGCAGCGTTCTGGAGATCGGGGTCGCCATTGGTAGCAGTGGCCTCGGCAGAGGGAACAACCTCAACCCACGAAGTGGAAGTAAGTGTTGTCACACCTCCGTCCTGAAGAGTCGAGGTGTAGGTCTTGGGAACGGCGCTTGAGGTAGTTCTGGTACCAGTTCCAGTGATTCTTGAGCGAGTCGAAGTGGTTTCGGTAGCCTCCTTGGTAGAAGTTTCGTCGTCTATAGGTTCATGGTTAGCACAAAGTCACATCTCTGTTTTTTTATTACGCTGGCTTCCAGGTGTATTTAGGCATCAAACATCAAACACATGTCAAGGCAAAGTCATCATGGCAAAATACTTCAATGTTCCACGCACTTGCGCAGATAGGAGAATAGGGCAGGAGAAAGTGAGGACGGAAGAATGACGAGGCACATAAAACATCGTGGTGAGTCAAGGGTACTGGATCTGATCGCATGTCTCGAATGAGATGGTCACAGTCCATCCCACATACCGATGATTGTCGATGTTTCTGTCTCTTGAGGAAAATCCGAAGTCGTCACGACTGTAGAATCAGTGGGCAACTCCGTGCTCTCCTCAAGAGGCTCAGAGACAGTAGAGGTAAAATCTGTCCCAGCAGCACTAGAAGAGGCTGTGGAGATAGGGGCGTCTGAAGTGGTAATCTCACCATCTGATACCGTCAGAGTGGACAGTTGTGAAGAGAATGAAGAAGGAGAAGAAGGAGAAGAGGAAGAAGTAGAAGTAGAAGATGAAGAAATTGGCACAGAGGTTTCCGGTGGAGACGTACTGTCAGAGGAGATGGAGGAAGCTGGAGCACTTGGAGAGGAGGAAAAATCCGAAGAAGGGGCTCCTTCTGTCGTCGAAGGGGCCTCTTCCGAAATGGACGTACCGGAAGCAGTGGGTTCGGCGTCCTCAGTCGAAGAGGGTTCCGAGTCCTGGGTGGTATCCTGGGTAACGGTAGCGATGGTCTGCCCGTCGTCGGTTGAGGTGGGCTCCACAAGGTCCGAGGATGGGGAAGAGTCATCAGTGGATGAGTCTTCTTGAGTCTGGGTGGCCGTAGGCTCGTCTGTATCCGTGTCAGGAGGGAGTTCACTGGACCTAGAAGTCACTGTCGGGGGCGAGGGGGGCTCACTCGTTTCGGTGTCGGCGGGTTCGGTAGGATCAGGGGCCGTGGACTGCTCTGTCTCGGTAGGACCAACTGTAGGAGAGTCCGAAGAATCATCGGTAGGTTCTTGAGTGGGCTCCGCAGTGGGTTCTTGAGTAGCAGACTCGGTAGGCTCCTGAGTGGGAGAGTCGGTTGGATCCTCAGTTGGCTCGCCGGTGGCCTGTGTAGGTGCGGTAGGAGCCGTAGGAGCCGTAGGTTCTGTGTCAGCTGTAGGCTCCGTGGGCAGATCGGCGGTAGGATCAGTTGCAGCCGTGTCGGAACCCTCATCGGTTTCACTCGCTGCAGGAGTGTTTTGACGTCGAACCATATGGGCCATAGAATCGGATAGGTTGGGCTTGTGGGCATCCATTGAGTTGTGCTTTCCAACCATATCACCATGGCGAAGGTGTCCTGGGCAAAGACGGGTAACGCCTCCAACAGAAGCTACACCAAAAGCCAACAGACAGCAAACGGCCAAGGCAACGAGGGCCTTTCGTGCTGGTGACATCCTTCGGTCATTTGACCTTGGTAGAGCATGCTCTGAATCCTGGGACCTGGCTTCCTTGGACGACATGATCTTCTCCTCTCCATGTGTGCTCAGTAATCCGGCCTCCATGTTGTAATCGTGCTTGGTATCGAGAGACATGGTGAACAAATAGAGGCGCGTGAGAGGGGCGGGTTGGAGGGTTTTGTAAGTCCCAAGCAAACAGGAGGCTGATATCGAATCTGGCACAGACGGCAAGGGATATGCAGAGAAGAGCTTAGTGTGTACTAGGCTAGACAGAAGATGCAGAAGCGAATACCGGTATGCAAGACCAAGAGACGAGGAAGAATGGACGAGTGGACGAGTGGACTCGAATTGGGTTTTGCAGGTCGGTCAGGAAGTGTAACGACTGGCCAAGAAGTGTGGTGCGAGGTTAAAAAAAGGGCGGATGATGGGCTGGGTTGGTTGTTGTGAATGTGTGATAGGTGTTGGTACTGCAGTGGCAGTGGTAGTGGTAGTGGAAGCGGTAGCGGTACAGTAGTGGTGAGCCTCCAAGTGGATAGAATTGGATCTGAGGACGGAAGATGGAGAACTGCAGGACTTGGAGGACTTGTTGGATGCAGCCAGAAGCTGAGAGATGATAATCGAGAGGGGGGTGAATTCTTTTTATCGATGATGAAAGCTGTCGTGCGCCAAGCTGACAGGATGTGGCTCTAGCGGGCCCGAGGAGAGAAACGTCAGGGCGGAGCAGCGATAGTTAGTTGTAAATTTAGTACGGGTACGTATGGAGCGATGTGACTGCCCCAAGCACGAGACACAGGGAACCAGAGCGAAGTGGTCCTCCGGAGACGCAGCAAGTGGATTGGCGTAGGTTGTCACCGATTGGGTGCAATGAGGAGGAGAGTCACTGCGCGGTCTGGTCTCAAAGACAAGACACAAGAAACTTTGGAGGCTTGCTCCGGTACCGAGAGAATGGGGGGTGGAGAGAGAGCAGAGGCGAGAGAGCAGAGACCAGAGACCAGAGGGGGAGGCCAAGGCCAAGGTGGAGCTGAAGATGGGCAGTGGGTGATGGTGTAACACGAGAAAAAGGTCAACAGTTTCTCTTCAGTTGATGGAAAAGAGGAGAAGATGATGTTGTTAAATGTGGACGATGAGAGCCTGGGATAAGCTAAGAATATCTATCTACCTGGGCAAGTGGGGAAATAGGCATGGATGGGGGGCAATTACAGTTGCAACTTGCAAGGGCAATGGAAATAATGGCGAGAGGAAGCTGACTGATATTGATGGGAGAAATGAAATGTACAGTAATGAAGAAGTGGCAGCAATAAACAGGGAGAGAAATTGGAGATTTGTCAGTGGTCAATGCCAATGTTTCTTTTTTCGGGTTACGAGCTGTAACTAAACGAAGGGGGGCAAGTCTTTTACTTTTTCGTTTTTTTTTTTTTTTTCCTTCCCTTCTTTTTTGGTCTGGTCCTCTTCCATGGTGGGAACCAAGCAAGAAGACCACGGCGACCACCACAGCCCAAACCAAGACTCAAACGACGCCAGCCCGGGAATTTAGCTACAGTAACAAGCCACCCCAGCTCGAAATAGAATTAGCGTCGCCTCCTCTACCACTGGCGTAGAGGAAAAGAGAGAAGGGAAGTTGAGGAAGAATTCCCCGTCCACCCAAAAAAGAGCCCCCCTTCTAGGTTCTTAGGTCTGGGTAGGCTTCCGTCCACTAAAACCCCCCTGCTAATCGTGCAGAACTCTGCACCTAAGCTCGGATCAGCTCCAAAACACGGATGGGACGATTTGGGGGAGGCTTGGGGGGGTCATCAAGGGAGCTTCAGTGGCATTAGGCGCTCGCCCAGCTTACCCTTACCGTACTCGGAGAGCGAAGAAGGGGGGGAAAGGGAGGCTGGAGGACGCGACACACACCACATGCAATTGGCGTGAATTTTTGGCAGAAAGGTTTGTTTTGAGATGGCGCTGGCAGTGTAAAACCAATGGCTGAGAGCTGAAGATTCCTGAGACTTGTGCTGTAAGCCATTCTTGCTGCCGTGGAAACTGGTGATTTGTTATCTCAATCCGGGATTCTGGTTTTTGCATACAGTTTCTTGTCACTCACTGTACCAATCACTCAGCGTTGGGCTTGATAAACACTGCCAAGTGACTTACTCTTCGCACAAGGCGATAACGCAAGAAGCATCTCTCTTCAGTTTAGTCTAGTCTACTATCCCCTGGACTATCCTACCATTGATAGCAACGTTGTTGCTCTTGCCCCCCGGAGACTTGAATCAACCCGGTCGGATCCCAGCAATATTACTGAGTCGTTATACCAGATGATGATAGACAACGCTATGGGCTCAGTGATGTCACAAGCGGATTTCACGGTCAACAGTGGACAAGGCCCATCGTGAAGACAATGTTCCGAGACCCGATACGGCTCATTATAGAGCTAGAGAACATACGAGTCAACTATTTGTAACTACACGACATGCTCACTAATAATAACATGTGCAGTACTAGTTCTACGCATGCTGTGCAGAAGTGTTGTGATCTGATCTGATCTGAGCCTGGCCCATAGCTGTCTGCCAAGTTCTAAGGCCTCGTCCTGCAGAGCCATGTCGGCGACGCGTCTGTAAACAAAGAAAAGAAAAAGAAAGGACAGCGTCCGGGAATGTGAATATCAGTGAATACGAGAAGTAGACAGGGAGCGTGGCCGGGGTTCACTAAGCGAGTAAGCGATTCAAAACTGTTGATTGGCCTCAGGTCAGGCTAGATCGCCCTCTTTCTGTTGGACTCCAAGGCCTCCTCCCTCCTCATGGGTGTCCCCTGGTTCCCCGTTAAGTGTTCGACCCACGTTGATGGCCCCTTGTTCCTTGTTCCATGCGCCCCATCTGTCATCGTATCTTTCCTCGTCCCAGTGGTGCATGCTTCCTAGCCACCCTTTAATCGTCATTATTGCTACGGGTTCAAGTTGTATCGTCCGGAGGTTTGGGTCATGATGGAGAGCTTGAGGGTCTAGACGTGGCGATAACTGATGGGGACTGTGGCCACCAACGAACAGTAATCACGGGAGATAAATTTAGCATTGGTTATTGTAGGTAACTACAAAAAAGTATTGATTGTTGCTGTTACTGTACCGTGTTAGATGTCTCATCCTAGAAATGGATGTCGGGATCTGCCTGAAAGCGACCGATATTGGCTAATTTCAACTTTAATGCTCGGTGCGCTCCTGTCAAAGATGATAAAAAACTCTGCCGGCAATGAAAAAAATGAGGCTCTTTTCTTCTTTCATTCAACCTTGTCAATCACAATTCAACCTCAACAAGAGCCGGCACTTTGTCGATTCTTCTAACCTTCTCCGTGGAACAAGGGCTCCGCTCGGCGAGCCCGTGTCAACCGTGCCAGCCTGTTTACCTCCGTCGTTACCGCAAAATGCCAAGGAGCCATGATGCTACACCCGGATCTGGCGGCTCTGAACCAAGAGAATCAAAATAGGCGATCAACGAGCCTAACAAGCTGTTGTTACGGCCGGAGTCATGTCGCGGGCGGGACATCGTATCGATCCGACCCAACTCGATGGGTTACGGGTTGTTTCTGGTTGCATGTACCACGTATATGTAGTGGACTGTACGTATTTTGGACTGCACCCCGCCTCGTTAAAAGTCTCATGCCGTCTTGTCTGATCTCTCTCCTGGTGCGAGTTTGTTGTCATCTGCAATAGTCAACGATGCTATATACAGTAGACCCCTCACGTTTGCTACTAACCACCCATCTTTTGTAACCCCTCATTGCAGTCAAAGATTGTCGCGACATTTCGTGTTTCTGTGGCCCAGAAATGCAACACTGCGGGCTGACACGAAGCCAACAGTCTTTGTCTGGCCAAGCGTGAAATCAGCTTGAAACCTTGGGCATTTCTATTCGACCTCAACAACAATCGTGATGGTGTGACCCCGTCTTCGATTCTGCTTGGTTCTTGGTTTGTCTGGCTTACAGAGATTGGGCTGACGTGTCTGACGTGTCACTGGCTTGTCCATTCATGCTGCGGTGTTCTGTGGCTTGCATGTTTCAAAACACCAGGCCATGTCGATGTTGTTGCAAATGTCAACGAGGGATGTTGGTATTGTGGCCGTGGCCACGGTATCGGCTCCATTTCTCTTATTCTATTACTGTGAGACATGCGTGTACTGCAGTACCGTATGTGCGTAATGAGGCTCTCAATCTGAATATGTATGTTTCCTTTGTAGGCATCGTGAGTTGTATGCAGAGCTCGCCTGCTGGTCGATCTTCTATCTCCTGGGTAATGCAAAGGCTGCACGAAGGTCAGTATTAGACAAAAATCTCAGTCAACCCAACCAAAACACCGTGAAGTATAAATAGATCAACCTTTGTTAGGTTAGATTTTCTGTGACCTTTGTGCATTCTTAGGATCACTTAGGAGAGATATATCTATCGTTACGGGGAATCATGATAGTTCCACGAAGGCAGATTGATGTTCAGGATACAGCCCAGCTAGCTGACGATTGACTCCGGTTTCTGAAAACAAAATCACATCGAGATCGAAACGACATCACTTCGTCCTTGTGCTTCCATCAAGCACAAGAAACTGATCGCATTTTTCGGAACACGGAACGGCCCTGGACTCTGTTGAACTCCATAATTATTCGGTATTTCATGTGAAATCCTCACCTCACTCCCGAGTCCCCAACAATGAGATGCAATGCCTATTCACACGTGATAGCTTAAGCTCCTGTGGCTGTGTCATCAACCTTCAAGCTTCAACGCTGCATTGTTCCTTCTGTAGATTGTTACAAGTGCGTTCAATACCCGCATGCTTGTTGGCTCGTGCTTTCCAAGTTCTATTGCTCTACTGCTTGGCCAGTCAAGTTATTGAGTCCTTGGCGATTTTTTTCTTTGGTTGGCTGATTAAGAGGCTGACGAAACGGTCGCCCCATACAGAACCATACAGAGGCCACTTTCATGTGATGGTGGCATGGGAGCTTCCTTGACAATTCAACAACAACACCACCGGACATCGCTGTCGGTGTGAATTTCTGTTGCGTTTCTTTCACAATTGTTGCTACTATTATTCTCATCAATTGCGTCCAATAGACGCCCTTCACGTAAAGCTTGTTCAACAAAAACCTATGTGCGTCTGATGCGCATTCTGAATCTCGGCTCCTTCAATGCTTTAGCAGCCTCTCATACAACCTCGTCATGCCCGAGCATCTTAGCCCCGAGTCGCTGAATGCTCTCGATCCCGATGAAGCGTCCAATTTGAGAGTCCTCTCTCGATCCCCTCATCCATACTTTCACCAAAAGACCGACCTACCTCATCTTTCCGATCGCTTTGTTCTCCGCAATGACGAAAACGAATCAACAGGGCTCGGAGACGGCGACTTCGAGCCATCACATACTTCCTGGCCCCCAGCCCTAAAAGACTCCCCACAGACAAGCGACAGTGGCTCTGAAGCCGATGATGAGCACTTCTGGAAGGGCCTTCCAGCTCCTAAGGCGATTTTGCACAAGGGATTGAGAGGCCGTAATGAACCCCTCTCAGGTTCATCAACACCGCTACCTTCACCGGACGTATACGATGCAGAGGCTTTCCGTGCAGCAGAGAAATCGTTTCCGACTAGTAGTCTGCCGGTGCAGCGACGATTCTGGGATAGTCCTCGTGGAAGGCGAGTTATACGGCGGATGACGGAAGCTGGCATTGTCCTATCATTAGGTGTCATGGTTTCTTCAAATCGACAGGTGTCACAAGTTCTCAACATTTGGGGTAGAGGTATGATTCATGATACGCATACATATAGATCGCGGCTAACAAAGTCAGATATCGCGCGCATTGGCTTGGTTTACATAGGCCTGCTTGTCTTGTACCCTCTACGGGTTGTCGCATCCGTATACCGCACTGGTCGACCTTCTCGAAGTATTCCTCTTGAACTTCCTGCGCATTTCGATCCAGCGCCGCTCTTATATCCTTTCGCAATAACCCTCTACGTCTCGCTCCTGGTCTCGACTGGCAGTCCTGCGAGCGTCCTCCCGAACCTCATACTCAGTCTATCTTCGATCCCTCAAAAGTTGGTACCGAAAGCCAATCCTTATGCGACTTATGATGTCGTTTTCTGGGCGCTAACATGCCTACCTTTGGTTTGGAATACGCCGCAAAGCATGAAGGCTAATATTCCAGACGCGGATTCATCCATTCCCGGTGAAATCGCAGTTCTACTTTATCCTTTACATCAGACACTCTGTGTCGTTCTGCATTATCTGACTACAACCAGCCTCTTGACAGCGGAGCTTCAATTGCTCTCAATTGCTTTAGTCAACCTCTTACTCCTGGCCTCGTCGCCTCAGATGCAGATCCTCCGAGGGATACTATGGGTTGGGGGGTTGAGTGTGCTGCTGTTCTGTGGCCCTGTCATCAGATGGGGAATTGCTTTGGCTCGTGTACCCAAATGGCGGTTCAAGAGGGTGTCGATATCATCGAGAAGTCCGATTTTATCTTTGAGCAGCCTTGCTCATGTCTTCTCTTTACGGCGCTTGAAAAATGATTTGCTGGGCTCCAACACACAAGATATCGCCTACGACAGTGTTGGCACATCAGAAGACGAAGGCGAGCCTGTGCCATTTAAGAAGTTGAGTAAGGTTCAGACTTTTGGACCCAGCGTGGCAAAGACACCTGATGTCGATGTTGCACCACCATCGCCGACCGCTGGAGACTCGGCTTTTGCCAATGGAACCTCGTTCCTACGAAGACATACACTTCCTCACATGGATAACATCGTTCGGCGCAATGCTACGCATACTCCTTCGGGCCGAAGAAAGCGTGCGACTTCCATGTCTGTTCGACCTTTCTTCAAATTGACACAGGACCAAGCGACACTAAGAAAGTGGCTCTACGCAGGCTACGTATATGTTTGTATCATCGCGATCATCTTGGTCGGAATTCGCTCCTACGTTAGCAAAGCTGCGCTCAATGGCAGCGAGCCCATCGGATGGGCACTAGGATATCTTTTCGGCGATGTTCCTTGGTTTAGATTCCAGGTCGTTCATGCTAACCTTGAACGATGGATATGCCTCCCTCCACGATCTCACCAGTCCGATGAGAAGCACTGCCATCTTGGGTGGGTGCAGCACATTCGCTACAACGACTTTGGAGAAGCCAATACTCGTCTCCTGATCAGCCTTTATTGGTTTGGCATTCTCGTGGTGGGACTTACCATTGTTCTGCGTTTGAGCCAGATTTACGAGGTCGATACACGACGCAAAGTGTTCCACTTTATGATGGTTGGTATGCTTCTCCCTGCAACATATGTCGACCCTACGTTTGCTGCTCTCGCTCTCTCTGTCGTCTTGGCCGTGTTTCTGGTTCTAGATCTTCTTAGAGCAAGTCAGTTGCCGCCTCTCTCAAAACCAATTGCATCTTTCCTGGCTCCTTACGTTGATGGTAGAGACTTCCGTGGTCCCGTTGTCATTTCGCACATCTTTCTACTCATTGGCTGTGCTATCCCCCTATGGCTTGCTCTCGCCTCAATCTCTAGAACTGGATCCGATTATCTTTCAGGCTGGGAAGTTCCCACGCGCGATGTCAGTATGGTGTCGGGTGTTATCTGTGTCGGACTCGGTGACGCAGCAGCCTCGTTGATCGGTCGTCGTTACGGCCATCGAAAGTGGCCCTGGGGCGGCGGAAAGAGTCTCGAAGGCAGTGCCGCATTCGTGCTGGCCGTCTTCGTCGGGCTTTGCGCCGCAAGTGCCTGGCTGAGAATCGGCGGCTGGCCCATCACGGGTGATCGGGTTGGACTTCTCGCCAGCGCTCGCAACGCTGGTGTTTGCGCCTCCATGGCCAGCCTTACGGAGGCTGTTCTTACTGGTGGGAATGACAATGTCATCGTCCCGGTGGTTTTATGGACGTGTGTGAAAAGCATTGGGGTTTGAGAATTGGAACCCATGGCGGATATGGCGTTTAGGTATGGTTTTTCTTCTTCTTCTTCTTCTTCTCAAGGCCGTGATTAGGGGCATATAGAGACAAGAGACAAACAAAGGGTCAAATAGAAAATGATGAAACGTTTATGACAGATATTTATGGGAGTCGTGTTGAGGAAGAGAACAGACCCCTTTTTACTTTTATCTATACCCTTGGATTAATAGTAATTGCGAGTTCATCGTTGCCTTGAACTTTGAACGGGCCATATGCCCTGCTAAATCCCTTACAGTTGATCGATGAATATCTATCTATTACTGTCATGACATGAGATCCTCTAAGATTGCTTCCAGTTCGTCTTTGCGGAACGGTATGCTCAACAGTTCCGTTCCTAATGCGTCTTTCATGCTCGTGATAATTTGGTGATCGTGGAATCTGTTGTTTGTTAGCCAAAACTCCAGCTAGCGGTGTTGACAGTGGGGGATGGGGGAACATACTCCTTCAGCAGCGTGCGGAAAGCCATTTCCGAACTACAGATGAACTCTTCAACCGCCTTGTTATATACCATTCTGTACTCCACGCCGGTGGGGTCGTCGCCCATGCTGCCCTCTTCTTCCATGGCGATGAGAACTTCGCCGACGAGGAGACGGAATAGGTTCTTTGCATTCTCTGGAAGACTGCGCAGGACGAAAGCAACACCTTCGCGGCCGTTGACACGATGAGTGTTGCGGCCCAGAAGCTCGTGGACTTCGTCTACGACGTCCAGTTCTACGGCGTAGGGTGCAAAGGTGGTGCAGTCATGAAAGACAAGATTTAGAGCAGATCGCACGCCAATGTCCCAGAGTAGCGTAAAGTCGGGAGTGTCGGCTGAGCAAACGAGGCGGATGCGAGGATGGGCCGCTAGTTGAGCAAGTGCAGAGTGATAGCCTGGTTTTCGGAGGGGAGGCGCATCAATAGAGTTGACGATAAGGGTGAGTGTCTTGGGAGAGGAAGCAAGGTGGGCGAGGATAGCGTTTACCATGGTAGGTGGCTGGGCGAGAGGTATGCGTTGAGTCGGATCAATAGCTGCGCCCACCGTGCTGAGGATTTCTCGCATAGTGGTAGTTGGGGAGTAGCCGTTTATGATCACTATCTTGTCGCCTTTTTCGCTACTACTCCGGGAGTGTATATGCGTAGCAAGTTTGTGTAATAGCCTTCGCTTGGAGCCGTAGCCGTAAAGACATAGGTTAAATCCCTGAGAGAGCTCGAAGCACCACTGAGGGAAAGACTCTGCGTGGAGACTTTCGAGGTACTCGATATCAGGGGCATGGTGGTCCTGGTGTTCCCGAACAAGAGAAAAGTACTCGTCATGTGTAAGTAGCGCAAGGGATGAGAGCGTATTTCCAGAAGTTTTCGGTCGTCCTGGTTTGTTGTGTGTGAAGTAGAGCTCGTGCGGTGGTAGATCACGAGGGGGGGTTGGTGATCTGTTCTTTCGTTGACGGCCTTTTGGACGGGGTGTTTTTGAAGGTGTTGCTGCTTCGTCTATGGCGGATGTATCTGCAGCAACATCATTCTGGCCAATTTCTTCATCGTCCTCATCTTCGCTCGAGTCGTAAATCTTCCTCGCTAAGCCTTCGTCCTCGTCATCTGTGAGCTCATCACCGACGACATGCTCGATGAGAGCCTTTGTGCTTTTCCTCCTTGCCGAACGATCTGCTGCCCTGGGCGTAGCAGCGCTGATCTTTGGGGTTGATGGTTTCGAAGGGGTCCCGAAGTTTGCTGTGCGTGTTGCTTTGGGCGTGGGTGTGTTTCCATTCACTGGATTCTTTGGTGGTCGGCCTCGACGACGGGGTGTGGGTTTAGGAGTTGCATCAGAGTCGGGGTTTGGTGATTCAGTGTCTCTGTTGAAAAGGTTCCCATTGACCCCGTTTGTGAAGCTGTGTGTCTGGCTGTCTGACTCAGTGTCGTCGAGGAGCGGTGAAATACGGCCAGAATTTCGCAATCGTTTCGAGGGAGTTGTTTCAAGGTCGGATTCTGGAATCGCTTCCAATTCGTTATGACTTCGTTTTCGTAGTAGTCGAGATGCTTCAATGTTGGAGTTTTGGTCTAGAAGATCATTGTTTTGAGACATTGTGGTTTGTTGGTGAACAATCAGAGATTTTGCAATGTCTCCCTGATGGTTGTGATTACACTAAACGACAATGACCTTAGAGAAAGTCAATAGCAACGACAGGGGGTTCATGAAGTTGTCGCGTTGTAACGCGCGCAGCTAAATTGACAAGGACCCACTAGGTAGGCCTAGTGGTAGGTACATATCCACTCTACGATCAACTAAATTGGTTGTGGCTCAGCATCTGTGGCGCGAGCTTAGTGCTTGCCTATCGTTGCAAATGCTCAATCCAACAACGACTGGTGAATTTCTCGCTTATACATGCTTTCCATATCATGATATCATGACAAAATGAATCTCAACCTTTCTGCGTCATTGAACATTTCAAGGCTGATTTTCAAGCCGAGTCTATGTCTGCCCCATTTCACTGTGCCGACATTCAATGATCTGCCGATTCCCTTAGAAAAGGGGCTTCAAAAAGATGGCCGAAAAGCAGAGATCAAGGCTGTTGTGCTTGATAAGGACGACTGTTTTGCATACCCCGATGCTATTGAAGTATATGGTCCTTATAAGGTGTTTATTCTCTTAGCGTTTCTCATCATGAACATTATTTAACTGGTTACTCAGGATCATTTCAAAAGACTAAGAGAGAGATACCCAGGCCGCAAGCTGCTAGTTGTCTCCAATACAGCTGGTGCTTCATCGTGGGATAAGAATCTCGCGCTTGCTGAAGAAGTCGAGAAGAACACCGGTGTGTCTGTTCTAACTCATGCAATCAAGAAACCAGGATGTGGTGATGAGATCATGGAGTACTTCAAGAAGCATCCCGAGACCGGAGTCACTGATCCATCACATATTGCTGTTGTAGGAGACCGTCTTACGACAGACATGATGTTGGCCAACATGATGGGTGGATGGGGATTCTGGGTAAAACAAGGCGTAGTGCCATATGAGAAAAAGAGTGTTGTAAGTTTTTCATTCATTGAGCAATTTTATCGAGGACTATTGCTGATATTTCAACAGTTTTCAAGAATGGAAAGACATATATCAGCATTTCTTTTAGCAAGAGGTGTTCAAGCCCCTGAGCCTCGTAGCATCTTTGAAGAATGATGAATCATTTCACTTACAACCTATTCATGAAGCTGGAACATGATCTATTTTCTTGTGCTTATTCTGTGATTTATCATGTAGACAATGCTATTATTGTGTATCTTCTACACTTCCCCTTCCATTGTCAGTGATTCACTGCTAGTGTCAACTGCATTGCATCCCGTGTCAAGTTGGTCATGTGCAGGCTTTGCTGTTTGAAATGCATTCAGGTATAAGGTCTATTGTTAGGGTGGATGATTCACCTACGATCACGACCAACACCGACATTGTGACCTTTATAAAAAAGGGCCTCCGTCGCAATACCTTCTCCCCTTTCCAGCATATCAGACTGCCTTGATCAACACAACATTCAGCACGTCTACACACCCACTAATTTTTGTACTCCCGCACTTTTTGCTTCCTTTACACTTCTTCTGTTATACAGGTTGCTTTATTCCTTCACCCCTGATTATCCCTGCTTGTGCCTCATCATGGGCGGCAAGGTCTGGTCTCTTGAAGAGGAGCGCATGTTTTGGGAGGAGGTTATTCCTCGTTCTCCCAATGCTGCTAACCCAGCCGATCGACAGTTGAGCTGGAAACAATGTGTTGATCTTATGAAAGAGAAGATGGGATCCAACGCTCGCCGTGACTACACGACTACTATGCTTTGTAAGTCGTTCCCCGGCCACCTTTGCATGCCCCCTAACTGTCTTAGATGAACATCACTATCAAAACTTCAAGCCGGGTGCCAAATCTCACAGACCGAACAAGTTTATGCGGAAGCACATGGAAGACATCGGTAAGATAGGCCATTGGCGGATAGTACGAACCGAAAGCTGACAATGATAGAGCGTTTCAAAGACAGAGTATCCCTGTCTACACCAACTACACTCCGTCAGTCAGCCTGGCGGAATGACCCTGTTCTAGTTGCCATGTTTGACGAAAAGCCCAAGTCGACTAACCGAACTGGACTCACTGGCAATCACCCTCGACCAAGGGAGACAGACATGAAGCGTCGACCTGTCACGATGAGCCCTCGACCATGGTTGTCCTCTGCCATTGCTCGTACTTACAGAGACTACCCTGGCTCGACTCCTGTGTTTCCTCGACCAGCGTCACTCCCTATATCAGTGGCATCGCCAAGATCTGCACCCAGACAGGCCCGACAACACTCTACGGCTGACAGAGTACAACAGATGCGGGAGTTTGCTGACGCGGATCTCTTGCTGGGACTCAGCGATGGCCGCACTTCTACTTCACGCGATCAACCTAGACGTCCTCTGCCGTTTTCTGCGCGTGGTAGCGGCGCATCTGCTGCCTCCAACACAGGCACATCTTCGAATCCAACATCTTTCTCATCTCTGTTTTCCGAGGTTGCTACCCCGAGAACCGTTCCACATAATTGGGACAGCAATACTCCTTGGCATGGTACTCTTCCTCCTGTCTCTATACTCTTGGAAGCTGCGGATGCAATCGAGCGTAGCAATGATCGTAGAAACCGTAGGACAGAAGGCCAAACAAGGAAGCGCCGATATGAGAGTCATGATGAAGAACCTGTCGCTAAACGGCAGTTTACTCCGTCAGACAGACATGACAGTCGCCGGAATTAAGCCCTGGAAACGATCATATGAAAGGTTGGTTGATATGGAGACTATAACCACTGCATGGTACACAGAAGGTCGAGTTTTGGTGATGGTTTCGGCATCGAGCAAAGGTATTAGTAGTTTCTTCAAAGTAGCATAGCTGTTTTTTCCTTTCTAGGGACGTCCATAGCGAACTGTTAGGTGCAAATGGAGCTTACGGTTTCCATGAGACCTTATTATCTGGGCTTGTGTCTTGGTGAAAATCGATGTGGTCTGTTTCAGGGGCTTGGAAACGTGATTTCTACCATTAATCAATTTTAACAAGAATACAGTCAATGGGATACGAACTCTGCTCTTGCGATTCCAACAGTTAATGTCATTTTTATCTTGGATGTTCCTCCTTAAACCCGGACCCCGCCGTCCTTGACCCCGATGGCGGGGCCGATTTCGCCGCTTCCACCCACTTTTCCCCGAGGGGCGGTCAATCGTGGCAAAATCAATCCTTGATCTAAAGAATCTCTCCCATAATCTCTCAAAAATAGGTCCCGAGCTGTTCAACATCCGAGTCCGAGCCCGCGATAATCAACTTCTTTTACGGTTCATCTTTTCTGCGCGCGTTCATCTTCCTTTCCAAACCGATACCGATTCTTCTACGCAAGAATAACCTTTCAATATGAGTGCTTCTGGATTTGGTGCTTCACCTGGCACTATGCCCATGGCAGGAAATGCGACGGATCCTAATGTCAAGGCTGTAGGTTTATATGCCATGCCATATGAACGATCGTGCTAATTCGTGGTTCTCAGCTCCAAGGTGTCATGGAGTCATGTTACGGAAAGTCAGTCATGGCTGGTGTGATGGGTTTCGGTATGGGTGGCCTATTCGGAATGTTCATGGCCTCTGTATGTTTTATCTGTTTTGTCCCTCTCCGTTATTTTCACAGCGGTAAAAACTAACTGTTTCCAGATGTCCTACGACACTCCCTTCCACACAGCCTCCCCAGGCGGTCCCGAAACCCCCGTATCCTCTCTCCCACTCAAGCAGCAACTCAAGGTCGGATTCAAGGACATGGGCACACGATCATGGTCCATGGCCAAGAACTTTGGAAAAGTCGGCGCCCTGTACTCGGGTGTCGAGTGCGGTATCGAGGGTCTACGCGCAAAGAACGATCTCACCAATAGTGTTGCCGCAGGTTGCGTGACGGGAGGCATCTTGGCCAAGAATGCGGGGCCTCAAGCCGCTGCGGGAGGATGCCTTGCGTTTGCGGCGTTCAGTGCTGCTATCGATGCCTATATGCGATCGCCTGAGAAGGACTAGATGGAATATCTGGGAAGAATTGAGACGGTCGACGACAGAAAGGCGTGTGTTTGATACAAAGGGTCCACGATTTCAGGGGAAGCTGTACGAGTTTGTGAGGGACGACACCTTGTTATTTCTTGTGGGAGTTTTGCTTTACGGATATGTCACCAACATTTAGAGCATCGGGATGGCGTTTGGGAGACGGGGGACTCTCTCCTCTTTTTGTTTGGATTTATGAAAGTATACCTTTAGAGACCAAGAGAGGGTTTCATGGATGAGCAGTAGGTATAACTGCATTCGCTGTACAACAGATATCCCAGATCATGTAGACGGGTACGAATACGTTTAGAACAAAGGGGATTTGTGGCGTGTAAAGTCAAGATAACTCGTTCTTTTTTATTGTGACCTTTATTTTATTCTGTGTAGGGGTATTGATTTCCAATTCATTCTAACGCCTCGCTTTCAGAAACTCCCATAATTCTAGTTCTAACCCTTGAACCGACGACAGTATATTCGTGTACTCACGATGCTACTTGGTAAACCTCGAATGTGCCAAACTCCCAGTATGCATTTTTGAATGAATCGGGGTTATTAGCGACAAGGTCGGTACAATTGCTTGAGCCTGTTTTCATGTTAGATGGGTCTTACAGAGCACGAGGTGGGAAGTCACTCACATCCAGATTCATCCCAAAGCGCATAGACGAGTTCACCGCAGAGGTCAATGTTGAGAACGATGGAGTTGTTCTTGAAGTGATTTCCGATATTGCAATCCGTGCTGGGAAAGTCGGCCAGGGCGGTACCCCATGTTTCGGGGTCGGGCTTCTGGTTTGTGATGTCGGATGGGATAGATCCTCGAGCGAACTGCCACATGCGAATACCCTCAGATCGCCACTCCATGGCCATGACACCGCCGCCGTCCTCGTTGAACTCGGTGCCGAAACCGCTAGGCTCGGACTCTACGCCACAGCCTGCATTGTCGTTCTCCTCAGAGTTGCAGTCCTTCTCCAGAACGGTTCCAGTGAGTTTTCGACGGACGTTCATGGAGCATCCAGAGGAGGTATGGAGAGTCATTTGATTGCCGTCATCAGCCTGGTTGGTAGCCTCCATGACATCAATCTCTCCGTTATCAGGCCAGTTGTAGCGATCCGTCAACCAGAGAGCAGGCCAAGTCCCGCAGCCGTAGGGAGTGTGCTTGATGTCAAAGACGAAGAGACCGGCGTCGTAGGTGGCTTTTGATTCGACACGGACGGAGTAGCGACCAGTTGAGGCATTTGGTTCGTCTTCGGGGCCGACTGAGGTGTCGACTCGGAGGATGGCTGAGCTTGATGATGCGTAGGTGAGGTTCTAGGGGTGTTAAGGGTGGCTGGGTTTGTGCGTGATGGGACGGCTTACCAGAGATTCAGCTTGTTCACGAGGGACATAGTGAACGAAACCACCAGCTGAGAGGGTGTTAGTTATGAGGGGAGGGATTGAGTAGATAGAAGAGACTGACTGGGATCATAACCGGTAAAGTAGTCAAAGTCATCAAAGAATGTTTCACCTTCGACTGGAGTATGCCCGTTAGTTTCATGGTCGATGGAGTGTAGAGTACAGAGTGTAAAAGTTGACATACAAGTCTGGCTTAGACTATATGATAGAGAGGAATAGTCGGGATATCGATTCTTTTTAACTTGAGTGATTACAACAGCCAGGATTATGACGAGGATAGCAACTATAGCAGCGACAACTCCTGCCCATACACGTTTCTTCCAGTATCGGGGATTCCACCAGGGCATCGTGGAAGAGACGTGACGGACACTCTGACCCTGGTGAGGGAGCATGATTTCTTCGTACGTGGGAGGGGTTTCACCCGGTTTGATGTGTAAGTGAGAAGGCATAGCGAATGATTTTGAGAAGCAGTTAGTGAATGACGGATCAAGAGAAACGAAAGAAAGGGAGACGAGAAAGTCAGAAATGAAGAAAAGCAAAGAAAAGAAAAGAGAAGAGAAGAACAGAGAATTATGGCACAAGTCACTGGTTATACAAGTCTTTCACATCATGGCCTTGATTGACTGACCATCGGGACGTGGATCACATCTCAACAGACCGCGCGTACGTCTTGTACGCAAAACCACTTTACCGAAGCACATGTACTAAGTTAGTAGTGTTGTGCACTGATTGTCGATAACCCGGACCATAACCCACATCGATCTTAGAGTGAGTGAGAGAGAGAAAAAAAAGCCCAGACAATTTGAACGAGGATGGAGATAAAAATAAAGATGGATTGCGTCTTGAATTCGTTGGTACTTTTCACAAGAGTATCCACCTGGACGACCATGTCACAGACACACATATAGCTGCGCCTCCGGTTACGACGGCAGGTGTTTGATAAATGGAGGGAGATGTTTTGGATACGAGAAGTTGAATTGATCAGATTAAGGTATGTAGTGGTATTGGTATTGGTTGTTGAATTAGAGATCTAAATGGGAATAAGAGCTGGTTGGTGATGTTGCATTGATGGAAGAGGTTAAATCCGAGTGATGGTGTTGAAGTAGAATAAGACAAGGGAGGGAGGGGGAAGAGAAAGAAAAAAAAAGAAAAAAAA
>JABFFC010000169.1:0-114994 GCA_013623535.1 Fusarium penzigii | reverse complement strand
AAAAAAAAAAAAAAAAAGACGCGTAATACTGGACTGGTTGTACTACACAATCGAGTGTACGAATAATAATAATATTCTACGGAAAAGTACCATGACGAATATACATATAGAAATATCTCTAATATTACAAAAGAAAAAGAGTTGCAAAACTAGAATGAGCAGGGATGGTTTAAATGTTGGACATGATTATTTATCTATTGTTTATGCCCCTCATATATCCAGATCATGACTGGAAATGGCTTTACTGGAACCATCATTATCATGGACAATCCCACTTGTATCATGACACTAATTCTTATCTTAGCATGATACACTCATTCATTCCATGACCCAGCATGTCTAATCATTGAGCAAAACACACTGTTAAATAGTCTCAAAGGTGCAGATGTTTATGAATAGATAGAAATTACATGAACACAACTGCAACTAACACGGCTTCTCAATTGATCGCCTCCATCAGACACCCAAAGTCCTCGAAACTGCCACCGCAGCACACAACCAACACCCAATATCAACAGTCAACATCCTCACGTTATTCACAGTACACCACCTCCTCAGCATCCCAACTCCATCTGTCCCCTGCTCCTCACAAGTACCATCCATCATGGCCGTCAACTTCCACGCCACGCCAGGAATGAATCCGAGATGGCCAACCGCCAGCGCTGCCGTCAACCCATACCATCTCACAGATGATCGACTCTCCAGAAGTGGTCGCGCCAGGTACACGCTGCCCAGGCTGGACCAAAAGGTCACGCCAATGAGTGATATGACGGTGGGGAGTCCGCCCTTGAAGAACGTCTTCATGTACCCGGGGAGAATCTCGTTTGCTTTCTGGGAATCGACGGGCGGCCGAGTGAAGATGGAGAGAAAGAATGTCTGGTCCCAGGCGTACCATAGGGAACAGGTTGATGAGACGAGGGGGGTGACCAGGAGCAGAGTCCTAGGATTGAAGAAGGCACCAGAGGCCATTGTGAAGTATATCGATTGATTATTTGTGGCAATTAGTTTATAATTGATGTTGATGTTGTATATGTGTTATTTTTGGGCGGTGGTGTTGATCTTGGTTGACTATTAATTGTTGACAATCATGTCCATGTCCATGTTGGCAACACTGACAACTTATAAAACCCCAGAATAACCAGCAATTACAGCCTTGTTCTTACCATCATCAATTAAAACCTCATTTCCTTATCCACTTTTCCCCCAAAAATCATATGATTCAAGAAATCCTCCTATAGAAAAAAACCTCCGTTGATCAGCTTTGAATCCTTCCAACCAGACACATCCCGGTCACTTACACACACGTTCCTCTGCTACAAAACTCCACCGTAAACCATCCGACTTGGATCTATGATACATCATCCAGGTTGAAAAGCCTCCGAAAAGACGACAACTGCCGAATCATAATTCCAACAAGAAATCCTTAGACAAAACATGATATCCGGGACTAATCATTCTGAAATATCATGGTGTTGTATCGGAATTTCTCGCCATCCAATGTTTCATTCAAGGATGCACTAGACAAACACGAACAAATAAATATCTACACAGTATAATAGTAACTCAACATCAACAACAACGCCAATAGCCACGGTTGTTCATAGTCATTCCTCCTTCACTAATCAACCTCCAATCTCAACGCATCATACTGAACATACACCGACGAAGGCAGCAGCGCAGGCTCATAATTCGTCGCATCATACGGCAAACTCAGCACGATCTCATTCTCTCCCTTCTTCAGCACCGAAGCATCGAATTCGAACTTGTGCCCAATGTTGTAACAGCTGACGGATGATCTCACAGCACAGGAACTGCTCTGGTAATATCTATGAAAAAAAAAGTTAGCATCAGCATCAATAATTCCAAGGCGTGGACAAAAGGGGGACTTACGGGATCACCCACGGCTCGAGATCCTTGCCGTTCACGTTTACCGTGTACTTCAGATTGGCATGAGGCTCAGACGCGTTGAACACATCCGTGTTTCCAGCCGCCGTCTTTGCACCCGCCAGTTGGACCGTCAGCGTAGCATGCTTCTTCTTCTTGATCTGCGAATCCTTGACATCAAAGATAACCGTCCAGTTGTTGACATCCCCGTTGCCCACGTACTCCTCTGGGCGCTCATAGTTGGCTCGCCCCCCAAAGACACTCCAGTGGACGTAGTTGAAGTCCTTTCCCACGTCGCTCTCGCCCACTTTGAATCGTACTCCCTCGGGGAAGTCGTTGGGGAAGTCGTAGGCTGCCCAGTAGATACGGTATTGCTCCGGCTGCAGCGGCTTGGATGTATCCGGCTCATATCCGTGACGGTACTCTCCCGATGACTTGTCCGGTGTACCGATGCGCCAGAGCTCTTTGCCGGCAGACTCCTCTTTCCACTTGACCTTGAGGTCCTCCGTCTTCCCACCCTTGACCTTAACCTTGTCCTTTGTGAACTGACCAAAGATACCATCCGCATACACGGTGAGACGATATGTTCCTGCCTTGACCATGGGGATAGTAGCTCGTCCACTTCCATCCAGGTTGGCCCAGTACTGATACGCCTTCGTGTCAAAGACATTGTCCTGGAAGTCAACACCGCTCTGCGCCAGCACGGCGATGGGGTTCTTGGCTCCCTTGGGAAGATCAACCTTGACCTTGAAGGTGCCGCGCTTGCCGGAAGGTACATAGTTCGGGACGTGTTTGGCGATGGAATCGTAAAAGTCCTTGTTCCACAGGGGATCGGCATACTGGACGGCGTCGGCATGAGCGGTCAGGATGTCAGTACCGGCAGGGAATTTGTTGAAGTGATAATATTGCTATACACGTTAGTCTGGTGGCTTCTTTCTGTAGCAGAGATGACTTACAGGTCCAAATGTACGGTCGAAGCCATGGGTGATGTTTGGCTACACTCTGTTAGCAGTTTTCCCATATTATGCACACGTTGTCTTACCGTCTGGTCACCGTGATGGTTTGAACTGATATAGTTGTAGACAATACCATCGACAGTAAGATCCGAGTGAAGCGGTCCACCAAAATATGTGTCCTTGGTGTTCATCACCATCCATGCACCATACGTCTCACCGTCCTCGGTGTTGGATCCATCTGCGAACCTGTACTAGCATCAGTATAATCCAAATACTTCTCCGGGATCTTTACTTACATTCCGTAGGCATCAACATCTCTCCAGTTGTCCTGGAACGTGTACTTGGTGAAGTAATCCGAAGTCTGCTCCACATACGGATCATCCGGAGCATCGCCCATATACCACGTCGCATCCTGCACCGTCACCTGCTTGGCCTTTGCCTCAGCTCCGGGAAGCGGCGAGTAGTGGTTCTTGTTGGTGAGGAGATGAGTCCAGATCTCGCTGTTGGGTCGGAACAGGGTACGAAGTTCCTGGAGATTTCTCAGGAAAGGCGTCTCCTCGTTGTAGTACGCAACACGACTGAATCCATGAAGACCCGTTTCTCCATCACGGAGGAACCAGTACTGCTCCAGTACCTGGCCCGTTGCCGCAAAGGTATCCGACATCATGATGCCGCCATAGTCGGTCCCGCTCGAGTCTTTGCCCTTGAAGAGCTTGTACTTGGGCGACGCAGACCCGGGAGTCCAGAAACCGTTGGGAGTACAGTAGCAGTCGAGATAGGGACCCTGACCGGTCGATCCAGATCGCGTCCCGAGAAGGTTTTGTCCATCGAGTTCGAGCTTAACGATAGAACCGCCAGACTTGGCTACGGCGGCGTAGAGTCGGTCATTGGATATGACAAGCTGGGTATCCGACTCTGTAGCGTTGAGAGCCGCGGCAGCCCATTGAGGTGCCTGCAGCAGCGAGATCAGGAGGGACGCTCCAGACAGCTTTCGGAACTTCATGATGATTGACGAGAGCGAGAAACAATCTGCTGAAGTTCTCCAGTATCAATTGCAGACATGTCCTCGAACAAGACCTGTTTATATACTCTCCCAGATAGTGATCATCTCCCCAAATCAACCCCCATTGTTCAATTGGGGGATGATTCTCTCTACCTCTACACAAGAAATGAAATCAACCATGAACCCAACGACCCTCGGCTCTTCGAACCCCTGGAGTCCTGACAACCCAACGATGATACCCCATGGGGAGACGCCGATCCGCATCTCTTCCGGCTAAGCCCCCCCCAGACGGAGGGGGTTTCCATTCGGGCATTCGGGTCAAAGACTCAGCGAAAAAAAGACTAGCCTTTGCAAGGTTGTTCAACAATGAGGCTAAAATCGTGCCTTTCGTCTCTTCCTAGAGAGTGGGAAAAAAGAACAACATGGTTGACGTGAATACAGCGAAGACTCACAAGACATGAGCCGTTCCTCATGCAAGCACATGCCCCAATGGGGATACCATGTCCGAAACTGCGGAGAAGTCGGGGGTTATGGAGGAGAGATCCCACGTATTGGGGAGGCTTCCAAGACATGACCCTAGTCAAGAGTTGGGACAATTTCGACTGTGACACTGATATCCCGATATCCGATCGGAAGTTTATAGACCGAGGACACGCAAGATACATGACCCGAGAGAGAAAGAGTTCGAAAAACAATGTGACTCTCCAACTTCCTTGATTGACGCCGTATGACAGGTCTACACTTTGTACACAACACTCATCCTTATTGAAATCATATTACATTATCCATCTTAATCCTCCTCCTCATCGTCGTCGTCCACCCTTGGCCTCTTCGATTGTCTGCTATCCTCTTCTTGTAGACCGTATCCTCGCTTCGATGATGAATTCTGGTCAACCTCGGATAAGAACTTGTCCACATTGAAAGGGTCTCCTGCGTCCTTTTCAAACTGCACTGGTCCTTCACGAGCCTGTGATCCATTCGTTAGCATAGCCCCTAAAAAACAAATACCAGAATGAACTGCGATGCTGTGACCTACCTCTACGTCTGCAGCTCCCTTGAAAGTTCCCTTGCCTAGAGCATCTCCAAATCGACTGGACTTCTGAATCTTGGCCATTTCTGCATCTCCTGCCTCGGCATCGTCGTCATCTAGGTTGGCTCGAGGTCGGTAGATGCTGTTGATGGCGTCGTGTGCCGCAAACAATGGCTTGTCGTAGTGATTGTCCTCGTTGAAACCACTGTCGAAACCACTCGACTGATTAAACAGTCGCGAATCGTACATTGTTTCCCTAGACTGCGTAGGCTTGGCTAATCCCAGGGCAATTTTTTCGGAAATATCTCGATTTTGTTCACGGGCCATGACCTCTGCCCGACGCTCAGCACCCATTCGGTTTTGTCGCAATTTTCGTTCTTCTTCCCTCTGCTTCTCCTGTCGTGCCTTCTGTCGCGCCCTGATCTCCTCTTCCTCGCTGTCGGATGCCCCTGACCTCGATGAGCTGTAGCTTCGTGATCGAGATCTTGAATCTCGCGAGTCACGAGAATCCCGTGAATCTCGAGAAGAGTTTCGTCCACGGCGAGTACCAGCGCGCTCGGCTCGAGCCTTTTGAGCCAACTCCCGCAAGCTTTCCTCCTTTTGCGCCTTCTCCTTCTCCGCTAATCTCTGCTGCATCATGGCACGCTGCTGCACCTCCTCACGGGCATGGCGCTCTGCCATCTTGACTGCCTCAGCAAACTGAGCATGCTTGTCGCTGATGGCTAGATCCTGCAACCCTCTTCCATCGGCTGCCAATCGTTTGTCCAGAGGCACTGTGAAACCTTTGGGGTTCTTCCAGTTTGATACTGGAGGAGGAATCTTCCACATCTCTTGGTCCTCGGCCGTGAGTTTTCGCGGCGGCGAATGCATGACAGGTGGTGGTGGTGAGGGAGGCCCACGGGGAATCTTCTTGTGCTTGAACTTGGGTGGCTCCATAGGGTCACGCTGCCTCTCCACAATCTTCATGATGCGATCCTGCTTCTTGGAGTTGTCGCCCATCTGATTCGCCGGGGTATATCGTACAAACGTGGCATCCTTTCGCGATCCAATGTTGACGTTCTTGGGTTTCTGCGCGGCGACAGCACCGCTGACCAGTGCTGCCAACGCATTCTTAGTCTTTTCTGTCGTTGCTTCGACAGTCTCTTTGCTCGGGCGCGACAGATCGATCTCTCCAGCATCAGCGCGCTGTCGGAGAGGAATGAGATCCTTGAATGAGGTGTGAACTATACGGCCTTCACCGTGGCCTTGTCGTGCAATGGCATCGTATTTAACCTTGCCCTCCGAGTCCACCTGGATCGCCAACGCGTTGCTCGTCGTCGAGCCCTTCTTACCCATATCCAGAGGATACTGGGCGACTGGAATCTCAGGAAAAGCACCTCCATCTCCAAAATCCTCTTGTGTACGCGGTCGCCATCCTGCTCGTTGTCCGTAGGCTGGAGGACCGGATCGCTTAAGAACGAGTTGCGTTTCGTCGAGCTGTCCGGGACCGACAATACGTGGTCCACGCTGCTGCGCCCGCGCAGGAGCCTCCTCCTCTTCGCCTGTGTATTTGGGCTTGGGCAGCGCGGCCGAAAGCGACCCGGCGATTGAGGTCATTGTGTTGTGTCGTGATGAATTAGATGAAGAAATGTTGGAATATTTGGTTCAGGCAGGCTTCCAGGTTAGAATTTCAAGAGGCGTTGATCCCTATGTGGCTTAGCGTGGGATGCCTGCACTCAGAATCTGTACAGCGCGCCACGGTTGTTCAGGCCCCACAAATCGCTTCTAAACCACCTTGAGCTATCAGCACCTGGAGTGCCCGTACAGTACCTACAAGAGAGAATACAATAACATTATGGACGGAAGAAGGTCTGTCGCAAAGGCATCCATTTGCATAGAAAAGCAAGGAGAGGGGTCTCAATAGAATCTTATGTCTTTATATTCGTATTTTAATTCGAATAGGTTTTGTTACAGCTCATGATATAACACAAGACGTCACGACCCTTTCACCTCATAAAACATGTTCAACTTCATGATAAAATCAGATTCACTTTGCCTACAACATACGGATCCAGGCATTGACGATAACCGCCATACACAAAGCGCTCCTACATTCCTTGATAATGTCTCCATGATTATACACGATGCTCCCAATAACAACCTCCTTTTTTGAACCTGCGCCTCGTAAATCCAGATCCAACTTGGAATATGGTACATTAACGAATTGTTTATACATAACCCTTGCGCGCACCCTGAAGAATCGTTAGTCAAAGACGGCGACAGTGACAGCATAACATCAAGACTAAGACATACCTGGAAGAAGAATCGCACAACAAACACTTGCAGAGCTCCCATACAGACGATAAGACCGATCTGGATCATGGAAAAGTTGACAATTCGGCCTTCGGTGCTGCTAACGGTCGCAAAGTTTCGGTTCTCACGGGTTCGGAAGTATTTCTGGTTTCGGGAAATGGTGGAGAGCTGGCCAGAGATCTTGAAGATAGACTCCTCCAGAACGGACGTCTGCTCGGGGGTGGTGCCCTGCTTGGAGGGAAGCTGGGCGCGCGACTCGTTCTCGACAGCAATCTCGAAATCGACAAACTTCTCGGCAAATGTGCTCATCTCGTTGTCGAAGCAGAAGGAGTACTCGCCGACCTGGTTGGCGGAAAAGACAAAGTCGCCCTGTCGCTCCTTTTGGCCATCGAGGATGACCTTGCCGTTGGGACCCTCGACGATGTAATCGACATCAAATGAACCACCCGATTGAACCTAAATCCATGAATGAGCATCGATTGTCAAGGCAGATGTTTCCAAGGACAGAGAAAACATACAGCAAAGTAGAAAGCAATCTTCTCGCCCTCCTTCTTGGTGGTCGTGTAGAAGCAAGTCTTTTCGTTGGCATCAAGCTTGTATGTAAGCGCCGTAGCAGCGACGTCGGTGATCAGGCAGGCGAAAAGCCCGGCGAACAGTGTTGTCAATCTCATGGTTGCTGTTCTGCTTGGGATTGTCGTTGTGGTGTTGAGCAGCTACTAGTTGACAAGCTGTCACTAATATCTGGACACTGGAGCACATGCAACGCTGGTACAATCCGAACGGGCCACGATTGAGCTTCGGGGCGGAATTTTGCACTACCGACCCCTGGAATAAGCCCCTCCTGAGCTCCAGAGTTCAGACTCCAAGGACAAAGGGGGTTAACCAGCCACAGTTGAGCATAAAGGGGGATGCATGCGCCACAGTATCACCAATTAATTTCGAGACGCGTCCAGAGGTGGATTCTCTGACATGGTGACCTCATTCATGGTTCATGTGAATGTGGTACGTACCTACGCACACGGGCGCATGTGTGATACGCTCATCACTGTCAGAATCATGATGCTCCCATACCAAACCTGAACCTTTTCCTTCTTTCAACCAAACTCGACACGCCAGATCGTCACCAAAGCCATGACATTTGTATGACGACGCTGGTGCACCTTGCTTTCACTTTCTAACTCTCCTTAAACACACTCGGTCCCGTCCCACCTTTGCTTTCAAGGCACCCCTTTCATAACATAACCTTGTATTTATCAATTAACGTTAACTTATTACGCCGTCACATTTCGCTTCCCCTGGAGAGAAGCTTCAGCATGGCCTTTCAAAACACCATCGCGAAGTGGTCCTCAGTGGCCTTGAGGATATCTGCTCTTATTTTCTTTCGACTAGTAAGCTTGTTTTCCTCTGCTCCATGAATACTCACTAACACTAGATCCAGTTTCCCGTGAGTGTTTACCATGTCTTGCATTTCGACAAGGCTCCATCTAATTCTATCTAGGCACATTTCCCTACCATCGCATTTGCGCTCTTTGCAATCTATGTTCCCTCTTTCTTTGCCGGCTTGTTCACGAAGCCCAAACTCGAGGTTCTTGAAGATGAGGTCGATATCACTATTAAAGAGCACACCACCGAGTCTGAGACACCACTGTTGACTGAAGACGGTGTTGCGCTTGCGGCTGAGCCTGAAGTGGTGGCCGATGAGATTGACATTGTCGAAACAGTCCAGCTCGGAACAAAGACTGCTAGCCTCTGGAAGGTCTTGGGTCTAGGTGCTCCAAGCTCAACTCGTCCTATCGCCTCTATCTTGACGTTCCTGATCAATACCGCTCTGATTGGCTTGGTTGCTGACGCCCTCTATCGAGCGCGGTGGTATTACCCTGCTGATGACCTCTCTTTCGTCCGTCTTGGTTACGTCTCTCCAACAGAGGCCAAGTTCTTAATTCGCGAGCCTGACCAGTCCAAGTTACCCATTGCTTTTGACATCCACATCAGAGATGCTCAACCACCCTTTGACGATACTCTTTGGCAGACAGCCAGCATCATTACGGCGACTGATAACAGTTCTGACTTTACCACCACTCTTACGGTCCCCTTGAGGCATGCCAAGGAGCGAAAGTATGAATGGAGAACCTCAAACAACCACACTGGCGAATTCATCTCTCCTCCGAGACCAGGATCCATGCCAGAGTATCACGATGGAAAGTTCACATTCCTCTCCACTTCCTGCATCCTACCTCGCTTCCCATACAACCCACTTGAGCATCCTCTAGCCATTCCTGGTCTGCGACATTTGGCCAACAGATTGCCTGAGCTTAGCGCTCAATTCATGCTCTTCCTGGGTGACTTCATCTACATCGACGTTCCTGAACGCTTTGGCAAGTCTGTTGAAGAGTATCGCATGCAGTACCGCCAGGTCTATGCGTCTCCCGATTGGGCTCCTGTTGCTCAGAACCTGAGTTGGATCCATGTTCTCGATGATCACGAGATCTCTAATGACTGGTCATCGGGTACTGCCGGAGTCTACGATGCTGCTGTTGACCCTTGGCACATCTACCAGGCTAACCTCAACCCACCCAAGGCGCCAGCTGCCGGACCTCAGGTTTTGCGAGAGCATGCAACCTGGTATGAGTTTACCCAGGGTCCCGCCAGCTTCTTCATGATGGATACTCGAAGCTATCGATCCAAGAACAACGCCCCCTTCAACGCTACGGACAAGACCATGCTGGGCAGTGAACAGCTGGCCGATCTCCTAGCTTGGCTTGCTCGTCCTGAACCCAAGGGAGTTCATTGGAAAATCATTGCTTCATCTGTTCCTTTCACCAAGAACTGGCCAGTCAATGTTCAGGATACTTGGGGAGGCTTCCTGGTTGAGAGAAAGCGAATTCTCGAGGCAATGTGGGATGCTGGCGCAAAGGGTACCGGTGTCGTCATTCTGTCTGGTGACCGTCACGAGTTTGCTGCTACCAAGTTCCCTCCACCTCCTGGATCTCGATGGCCTGAATCTGCCGCCGCCCATGAGTTCTCGACAAGCCCTCTCAACCAGTTTGCGTCTCCATTCCCCACTTACAAGCAGACGGATGATGAGGATGTGAAGCTAAAGTAAGTCACCAAATCTTCATATTTCTTACGTTGACTAATGTCGGATTTAGCTACATTCCCGGAGGTACCTCAAAGTTCGGCTCGTTCACTATTGAGCAGATCGGGGACAAGAGCACTTTGCTCTTTAGGCTCTTTATTGATGGCAAGGAGAAATGGGATCACCTTGTTCTGGCGCCAGACGCACCTGCCGGCTCGCAGACTCACCATTCTTTCTGGGATAGTCTCCTATTCTTTTAATGAGAGAAACACTCGTGTTACTCTTGGAGATTGGCGTTTGCTGGTGCCATGATAATTGATCGCTTATACCTTTGTCAAGTTTCCTAAAGTTTCGGGGTTTGGGAAATACACTACTATAGTAATCTGATCTTGTCAACATTTATCGACCACAACCGAATTCTTTCTAGGTCCATCTTGTGAATTCGAAATGCTTAAACATGTCCTTGTACTCATAATCGTAGCTTCTCTCCAAGATTCAAGATATTCGGCCCCACTACGCCGAAGGGCCCCGCGATCACGATCCACAGTCTCCGAGAGCTCTCTCTCACCGCCCTAGCCCGCCCCCACCGACCAGAAAATTTCCCCGGCAGAATTCTCAAAAAGTTTCCTCAGCCAGACTGCACCGTCAATTGCTGCCAGTTTCTCAACCACCGTACAACAACCACACAATCCAAATTTAGCTACAATGGCAGGCCCTGGAAATAGAAAACGACCCAATGAGAGTCGCGTACAGCGTCCATCCAAGAAACAGAAGCAAAAGGCTCTACGAAATTATCACAGTGACTCGGAAGACGATGAGGCGCAAGAATTCGATGCTGTCAACTTGCTCGATTCCGACGACGATATTCACAACGCCCAGGTTGACAACTTGGGAGCTTCCGACAGTGATGCTTCTAGCTCAGAAGACGAGCGACCTGCTCTGAAGAAACCTATCAAGAAGGCTGATGCCAGGGCGAAGACGAAGAAGCAGCCTAAGCCCGAGCCTGAGGAGTCGGAGGCTGGTTCTGAGGAAGAGGGCGGTTCAGAGGACGATTCAGAAGATGGCGAAGGCGAATCTACAGGAAGGAAAAGGAAGTCAAAGCGAAACGATCCCAACGCTTTCGCAACCTCCCTCTCCAAGATCCTTTCCACCAAACTCGCAACATCAAAGCGATCCGACCCTGTTCTTGCCCGAAGCGCCGCAGCACACGAAGCATCAAAAGCAGCAGTCGACACAGCTCTCGAAGCCAAAGCTAGAAAACAGCTCCGCGATCAGAAGAAGAGGGCCTTTGAGAAGGGTCGTGTAAAGGATGTACTCATCGCGACCACCCACGACAATACCGGCGAACTTGAAACTTCAACATCAGAGATCATGGAGACAGAGAGGAGACTGCGAAAGGTCGCTCAGCGCGGTGTGGTGAAACTTTTCAATGCTGTGCGTGCAGCTCAGGTCAAGGCTGTGGAGGCAGAGAAGGGTGTGAGGAAGCAGGGTGTTATTGGTATGAAGCAACGTGAGGAGAAGGTTAATGAGATGAGTAAGAAGGGATTCTTGGAGTTGATCGCCTCAGGAGGAGGAGGATTGAAGAAGGGTGCGCTCGAAGAGGCGTAGATGTTGGTCATGTGTCTTTTTTTTCTCTCTTATTTTCATCTCTGCATCATGAGGATGGGTTTTGTCTTTGTTATAAATGTTTAAGAAAGAGGAGTAATGGGAATCACCAGGCCGGAAATTATAAAAGTACGACCTCCCTTTTGGCCTTCTCTTGAGGCCGTCGCAACTCAAATTCGCCATGAAAAAGACAGAAAAGATGATCCCCAGTGATGTTATGCAACCCCGATCCCACCATGGCCTGCTTTCCCTTCCCTTTTTTTTTATCCTTTGACAGTGATATATTCCGTTTTACAGTATGATATTGTTACAAGTACAAGAGCTCATGCCCTAACATTTCAAAGTTAACCCCTCTTTAGTTCATTGATACATTTCGATTCTAGCTGAAGTCGCTCGCTTGGAGATTTCTCGTCATGGACGGAAGCTTCACTCGCAAACCGTCCAACTCCTTGGTCATGTGAACCTGGCATCCTAGACGACTTGTCTCGGTGAGACCGAATGCCAGATCCAGCATGTCGTTCTCGTCATCTTCGGGCTCGGGCATCTTGTCGTAATATTCATCGTCGAGGACAATGACGTGGCAGGTTGAGCAAGCGCAGGATCCTCCGCATGCTCCCTCCATCTCGAGGTCGTTTGCTTGGGCAATGTCGAGGAGATTGTCACCTTCGGACACGGCGAACTTGTGTTCCTCGCCATCCTTTTCGATGAACGTCACATAGAGCCTGTATCCGTGTTAGTTGGGACATTTCTCTATAGGCTATGAATAAACCACGCACTCTTCACCGGGCTTTGGAGGTTCGATATGTCCATGCCTTCGTTGCGCCGAAGTGCTGAAAGCTCTCTGTGACAGTGGCGACAACCGAGTAGAAACAATTGGAGTCCAGGACTTTGTAGAGACACGGGATGATAATGAAGCAATCTTGCTCTGAGTATTTCGGACGGTTTGTGTTTGTCGGCATACAGCGGCTGGAAGCCTCGCTAGGCTCGTCGCAAAGGATCGTGACGCAGACATGGTTCCGGGGGTGTCGGACAATGGAGCACGGAGGGCCGAATTAGAGTAAATGGCGGGGTTGATAAAGAACAAAAAAAAATGACTCTACGAGCGTGATTGTCTTGAGAAAACTGTCACGTCGGAGTAGAGTGAATTTCCGAGGTGGTTGAAATAATTTAGTTCCCTCAATGGACACAGCTCGTTTAGGTCGACCGCCGATAACGTTGGCTTCGTCCTCTCACGTCTTCGATAATTTTAAGCAGGAGCCGAAAAAAATGTCAGTAACTCCGAAAGAGCAGCGGCATTTCGGTCGGGGAATTTATAAGGCCGTGCTCCGGGCTTCGTTTGGCTTTGGCTTTGGGCGTTAGGTGGTAATGCATGCTAACGGTTAGTGGGCTCTAGCCTCTCTACCTGGTGGTGGACTGGTAGTGGACTGGTAGTAGCGTCCATCAGGTAGCTGCCGTGGTTAGGTCAATACCTTGAGTGGGCCATTCTCTTTTTTTTGCATGGGTAACTTAGTGGGTGGTGGGTGGTGGGTGGGAAGCATGATTCCATTTTGTAGGATCCATCCTTTCAGAGGCGGTCGGATTCTTTCTTACAAATTCCCTTCCTCTTGTTCAATGCCGGCGCATTCCTCAACTTCACCATGTCGAGTCATAGAGAAGGTGTCAACCCTCTGAGGCCTTACTACATCCCTCCCAAGATCGGTGAGCCCTCAGAGACTTTCGCAAAGTCCAGTCCGGCCCCGAATCCGTTCCCCAATGGTCGACATGTGACGGCCGTCGGTGAGCGGTACGCGTCCAAAGCACGAGATGTCTTCTCAGATCTTGAGTACAATGACTATCTAGGGGATAGCTCTCCCTCTGTAGTCCAGAGTGTCAAGGATCTCATCAATGAGCTGATGTGGAAGTATACCTCGGTGCTCATGGCCCAGCCTTTTGAGGTCTCCAAGTTGATCCTGCAGGTCCGTAACCAGGACGAGAATGCTGCATTTGAGACTGCCGAAGAGCCGGGAAAGCTTAAAAAGCGAACGTCTACATATGGAAGCACGATTTATGATGTGAGTCCTATCGCAAGTCGAACGGTTGGGTGCGAGCAGCTAACCATGACGAAATAGGTGCAAGACTCCGATTCTGACGGTGACGAACCCGCATACTTTTCCTCAAACTTACCTCCGACTCCCTCTTCTACCTCCTCCACTCGACACAGAAGCACAAACGGTCGCCGGACCCCATCTCCTGTTAAGAAACCGAGTATTCCAGAACATCAGCTGGTTCTGCGGCGACCAGACTCACTACTTGAAGTCATTGGGCAGCTATGGGCGAAAGAGGGGGCCTGGGGTGTGTGGAAGGGATCAAATGCAGCTTTCTTATATAGTGTGCTCCAGTCGTTGCTGGAGAACTGGTCAAGAAGTTTCTTGAGTGCCATTATGAATGTGCCGGATCTGGGAGTGAGGGAGGATATTGATCGTCTGATCGACATTGCTTCACCATATCCCTGGGCATCCCTGTTTGTCGCTGCGACTGCCGCTGTTGTGACGGGGATTGCCCTCTCACCTTTGGACTTGGTACGAACAAGGTAAGAGTTGTCACCGCTGCATTGTTGTTCTCCGTCCATAGATGATGCTAACCCAGCCAGGCTTATTGTGACACCAAGCTCAAAGGGTCAGCGCAGGACGCTGGCTACCCTCCGTGCTCTACCATCCTATGCCTGCTCCTCCATGCTCGTCGTACCGACCGTTCTCAACTCTCTAATCCACCCTCTAATCACACTCTCTACTCCCCTTGTTCTCCGCACTCGCTTCATGATTGATAGCCAGGTCTCGCCGGTGACCTTTTCAGTGGCCAAATTCTTTGCCTCGTCGACGGCAATCCTCCTCAAGCTACCTATTGAGACTGTTCTGCGGCGTGGTCAGGTTGCCCTGCTATCAACTCGCGAGTATGTGAAAGCTCTTGGTGGCCCTGAGCAGCAATTCACCACCATTGTTCCTCCTGGTCGTTACGACGGTGCGTTTGGAACCATGTTCCATATTGTCAAGGAAGAGGGTACTCGAGAGGTCGTCGGAAGACCAACCACCGGTAAGAAGGGCAAAGGCAAGACCAAGGGTGGTGTGTCAACCACGGTTGTCAAGGGCCAGGGCTCGGAAGGTCTCTGGAGAGGCTGGAAAGTCAACTGGTGGGGATTGGTTGGTCTCTGGACGGCAAGCATGGTTGGCCACGGAGGCGAAGGCGAATTCTGAAACTTGGAGGGCGTATGTTGTGTGAGCGCTCTGCAAAGAGCCCTTGTGCTTTTTGCTTGCATGGCGTTGATGGGTTATCGGGGGTTAAAACGAGATCTCCCCTCTACGAGCTTGATGATGGAACGGCAATGATATCCCTCCCCCTTTGGAGCTCCTTGATTATTAGGAATAGTACAAAACAATAAGAACCATCTTGCTATTTCAAGTCTGCGAACATGCTGTATTATTTTGCTTGCTTGTCTAGTCTAGAGATATGGCTCTGACAGCTGAGTAGGGTCACCTGTAGGCGTGACGGATTTTCATAGCATTGCTGTTCCTTTGCTCAAACTAACTCTCGGCCAGGGTCGGTTTTCGTCTCTGTCTTTATCTTCGCTTTTCTCACTTCCAGACCTCATCGGAGTTCGGCAATATGAAAGCCTTCCAAGTGTCATTGATTCTCGCCTGGATGTTGAAGGTGAAAGTGGCGTTTCGGTTCCTTGCATATGAATCCTGTCAACCAAGACCGAGACCACACCTCTCGGGATCAACAGGTCGTTGTATGAAACATGCACCTCGTTGAAACCTCCGAGTCTTAGGAGATGTCTAATTCGTTCCCGCACTTTTATATGTACCAAGCCGCAGTGCCTAAAGGCCCCTCCCCACCCCCTGACGAAGTGAAGAGATAGGTGATCTTTACTTGTTTATTCCAAACCGCCGTGGCGTTTATATGATGGCCTAGGTTCGCTTACTGTAGGAAGTGTCGTACGAACGGGTACGTGATGTAGGCATGGTTGACAGCCGAAGAGGAGACCAATAGCGGGAATGGGGAGTCACTTGTTCGGGTGTCTTGCGTGGAATGGACCGCAAGTGTGGTTGTCGTTGATACTGGACGAGAAGATGTAAAGGCTGTTCTATACATCGAATACACGTGGATTCAAGAATTATATAAGGAGCATGATTATCCTCGATGGATTGATCAATCCACATCAATTACTCATTCCTCGTCATTGCACTGTATATTTTGTTTACCTATCTTCCCATTCATTATACAAACCTGACCCTCTTTGCACACCTCCCATTATGGATTCCTTCCTCAAGATGGGTTTGCCAGTCTTTCTCTACCTTCTTTCATCCGCCGTGTCCGTCTCTGGTCACGGCCATGTTCGCAATCTTGTTATCAATGGTGTATACTACCAAACCTACGGTAGTACCAGTTTCCCCTACATGAGAAACCCCCCTACTGTTGTTGGTTGGACAGTCAACCAAAAGGACAACGGCTTCGTCACTCCTGAGAAATACAATGACCCCGACATCATCTGTCACCGAGATGCTGTTCCAGCCAAGGGTCATGTTGAGGTCGCTGCAGGCGATACCATCACTCTCTATTGGTCAGAGTGGCCTGGCTCTCATCATGGTCCTATTATGGATTACCTCGCCAGATGTGATGGACCATGTGAGACCGTGGACAAGACGGAACTTGAGTTTTTCAAGATTGACGGACTTGGTATGCTCAGACCAGGCACACCAGGCCGTTTTGCAGACAACGTTCTTCTCGACAACGGCAACACATGGAATGTCCGCATCCCCAGAAACATCGCTCCCGGAAACTATGTTCTTCGCCACGAGATCATAGCTCTCCACAATGCCATTGAGCGAGGAGGTGCTCAGAACTATCCCCAGTGCTTCAATCTCAAGATAACTGGATCCGGATCTGACTATCCCCGGGGGTATCGGGGTACTGAGCTGTACGATATCGAAGACCCTGGTATATATGTCAACATTTACTCGGACGACCTGAAGTACGAGGTGCCTGGGCCAGCCATCATTCAAGGGGGCACATCTTCAGTGAGGCAGAGTCCTTCAAGAGCTACTACCACGGCTAGTTGTACCACAAAATACTAGTTAGTGTTCGCGGACGAGTGATTTCTCAAGACGACGTTACCTGGTTTGAGTTGTAATTAGTGTATTTGTTGTTGTTTTTTATTCCTTTGTTTCATTTTTCTTTTTCCTTTGACTGCTTGTTTATCAGGGCTGTTTTTGTAGCTGAGGACCTGATTCTGAAGTCTCCTTTCCTCTACTGAGGGCTGCAAAGATTCAATGTTTAAGTTTCATTGGGATTATACCCAGGTGATATTATAAGGGAAAGGAGGGTATTCTTTAAGGGAAATTGCTGGAATGGAAGGAATTGTGATTTGTTTCGTTCATTTATATACGTTGGGTTATGCAAATCATCAGTATTGTCGTCTACTGAGTATAGGATGGTTGTGATATCCACTGTATATGTGTAACCGAATGGATTAAGACAATTCCAAAAATAGAGGAAAGAAAAAGTGAAGAAGGTGAAGAAAGTAACGAAAAAAGAAAAAGAAAAAGAAGGGTTCTTGTTGATTCATCAAGAAATGAGGTCTCATGATAATAATCGAAGGTCAAGTTATAGGGTAATTGTGAAATGGCACCAGTGACCTTAATCACCTTAATAGAACGTCTCTAGTGGTTCCACGTGACCTGGCGTTCTATCTTCAATTTCCATGTTACACTGTTTCATCATCAATCATTGCACTTACCTCTGCCATTCTCGAAAATTTACATAATTCGGTCGTTCAAAATCCCAGAGACCGAACTGGAACTGCTTCACACTGGTCCTTGTTTTCTTCTCACTCCGGTGTAGCGAGATGTTCCGAGAATCATAGGGGTCCCTCGCCTTGCAACGGCGCGTCCATCACCTCCTTTCAACCTCGTATCGAATTGCGCCAGAGAAAAGAACAAAACAACAATGGCGACTTCAACCTCAGAAAAAGCAGCACCCAACGGCGACAATGGCTCTGCTACTGTAGAACGGAAATTCAAGGCTTCTGATTTACCCTTGCCTTCGGCTACTCGAGCCGCGATAGAATCCCTGGCCCATAGCTTCAAGAAAGAGGGAGCTTACGATGCCATTCGAAAACAAGTTTGGGAAAAGTTTGAAGCCAGTGTATGAGTGAACTATAATGCCTTTTCCGTCTTCTAGCCACTAACCCATTGCCAGGATTATGAAGCCCAAGTCACAAAGTCGATCCTCGAAGTCGCTGAAGCTGAAATTGAACGAAATCCTCAACAGCTCCTTACCCTTGACCGTCGCAAGGCCGCTGCTCTTATTGATGGCGCCCTCGAACGTTCTGGTGTTTATCAACAGGCTGAAACCGTCATTGGTCAGCTGATTGACGACAAGGCGATCGAAGAGCGTATCCGAGAGAGCCGTCGGGCTGATATTGGCGACGAGGCAGCTGAGGCGGAGCGAATTGCTGGAGCCAAAACAGACGCTGAATATGCCGCCGACACGGAAGCGAGACGGGCTGAGCGCGAGAGAGTGCGCGAAGAGCTTCGCCAGAAGGAGCTGGCTATAGAAGAGGAAAAGAAGAGAATCGCAGCCGAGGAGCGAAAGAAGGAAGAGCGCGAGCGCGAACTAGCCGAGATTAAGCGCCAGGAAGAACGTGACGAACGCCGAAGAAAGCGAGAAGAGGAACGTGCCGAACGAGAGAGGCTTCGTGACATAGAACGTGAGAAGCGACATCGAGAACGGGACGAACGAGCTCGCGAAAGGGAGACTCGTGATCGCGATAGAGACCGAGATAGGGATAGGGACCGGGATCGGGATCGAGACCGCGACCGTGACCGAGATCGTGATAGAGATCGCGGAAGAGACCGTGATCGCGAGGACAGTCGCCGCAAAGAAAAGGAGGAGGTCCCTGAAGAGCTCAAGAAGAAACTTTCAAAGGAGGAGCACGAACGTCTCGAACAGGAGGCCCTCGAGGATCTTCTCCGGGAAAGCTCCAAGGCTGCTCAGAAACAGCCAGAGCTTGAAATCGACGCATCCCTTGCTCCGCCTCCACGAAAAACAAAGCCCGCATCCGCCATCAACCCCATAAGGAGGGAGAGTTCAAGGGCAGATCGCAAGGCTAGTGACGCCGGCATCAAGTCTGAAAGACGTGACTCAGGCACACCAGCCGATGGAAGAAGATCTGATTCAAGAGACGTGAGACGTACTAGCCGCAGTGTCTCACGGGCTGTTGATAGAGATCGTGACCGAGACCGAGACCGAGATCGTGAGCGCACAAGAGACCGTGATACCCACCGAAGTCAGCGCAGGTCAAATTCACCTCGTCGAGATCGTAGTGGCTCTCGTGTGAATAATCGACGGGAGAGAAGCCGGTCTCGGACGAGACGGGATAGGACCCGCTCCCGAGCCCCCCGGGATGAAAGACGCGAAAGAAGTCGGTCAAGACCTAGGTATGATCATTACGAGCGTAGTAGATCTCGCCGAAGAGATCGAAGCCGGTCTCGCACCAGGACGGATCGCAAAGAACGAAGTCGATCCAGAACCAGAATTGAGCGACGCGATCGAAGCCGCGACAGACGTGAACGTTCACGATCCCGACCTCGTATAGAAAGGCGGGACAGATCACGATCACGCACTCGCAGAGACCCGAGTCGATCACGAGACGTTCGACTTGGAGGAGCAGATCACTATGACCCACGTGAGCGAGAACGAGAGCGTGACCGTGATCGCGACAGACCTCAGCGTTCACCAGCACGCCGCCGCAGTGCTGAAAGAGCCCGAGAAGCTGATCGCGATAAACCGAGAGAGAAGGACCGAGACAAGAGGAGTCGCTCTCGCTCGAGGGCCAACACTACGGCAGCGCAACCAAGCTCTAGCAAGGCCAAAGATGACCTTGAAGAGTGGAAGATGGAGGAGGTCAGGAAGCGGGAGAAAGAGGCCAAGGCATACTTGGCCGCCCAGAAAGATGCTAGGGATAAGGGGTTACCTGTCCCTGGCCTCGACGACAAAAAGAGCAGCGGTGATAGATCTCCCGAGGTGCGTCGTCGTTGGAACGTGGAGGACGTCGACAGGTATACACCTAGCGGCCGCGACGAGCGCAGACGAAGTCGGTCTCCCAGTCGCAACCGTCAGCGTGATAGGGATACGGAGAGAGAGAGGGATCGTGACCGAGGCCATGACCGAGACCGCGACCGTGACAAAGAGCGGGATCAAGTCAGGGATGCCACTCGAGATCGTGACAGAGGTGATCGATACTCTGGACGGGATCAAGATCGCGATAGAGACAGAGATCGTCGCGATAGGGATAGAGATCGTGATAGGGACAGAGAAAGGGACCGGGACCGTCGAGACAGGGACAGAGACCGGGATCGTTCGCGCGATAGGTCGCGGGATCGAAGAACCAGACGAGATCGCAGCTTGTCACCTCGAAGAGAACGAAGGGATCCTAGCAGGACCCGTCGTCGCAGCCGAAGCCGCTAATTTTCCAAAGCATCTTGGGACAATGGATCGTTTTGAAAAAGACACAACAGGATTTGTTCCTTTTTTGATACCCTTGGAACTGATCGATGGTTACTAGTAGTCAACCAATAGTTTCGATCATCTGGCAGATTAATAGTAAATGACTGTAGTTGCACAGTAATGAGAACAAAGTACTACAACAATTCGTAACAATGGACGTGATTTGACAGTGAATTTGGGTAAAAGAAATCTATTTATGCTTGACTGAAATTTAAGAAAATTCGCTTCATGAGCCAAACCATGACGCCGTCACCTTCATGATCTCATCACCAGACATCCCACGCAACTGCCACAGCGACAGTAAGATTAGAAGCGTGCTGAACCCTATTGTACCAACAACGACCACTCTACGTCCATTGAACCTGCCGCTACCAGGGGTATCATATATCCAAGCAGAGGCATCGTGGATGATAGTCAAGAGTTGCTCATATCCAACTGAGTAAAGGACGAGACCAATGAGAGCGATGGTGTAGCCCAGGACTTGAAGAGACGAGGTTTTTATGTCCCAGATGATAACAGATGCAATGACAAGCATGATACTCTTGAGGATACCGCTGAGAGACATGACTAGTCCAGAGGTTTTGCCAATCTGTTGATCTCATTAGCCTAGGAAAATGATACAAGGGATGAATCAGGGGCCGACCTACCAAGAAAACACTGACGACATTAAGGACAAAGGCAACAGATGCATTGAGAAACAGCATTCCGTAGCCGGCCTTGGCGACATCCGCCCACTGGAACTTGTGACCCTCGCCAATAATCGCGATGAAGATGTTGAGAAAGGCGCATACGGGAGCATAGTAGTACAAGCCGACCAAGGGATCCATACGCAACCCCTCAGCGCTCAGCATGACTTGGATCATGACAAGACGAACAGCTTCACAGGCAGTTCCAGCCAGCTGAAAGGCAACGCCTATGAATGAGAACTCGATCTCACCGACGCTGGCAAGACCAACACCGAGAACAACAACCAATACATTGGCGAGGGTAGAGTAACTGGGTTGCGCGACACCCCATAGCCAGGAAGCAAAGAGGACGAAGGCTGGGCCGATCGACTTGAGCATCTGTATAAATGCGACAGAGAGATAGAGGTAGACGACATTCGAAAATACAAGAGAACCTGAGTAAAGAATGCCGATCGGTAGGATAGTACGGACGTATAAGCGGCGAGTGAGAGGAAGCGTATGCCTTGAATCAAGCAAGCTAGTAGTGCGAGCGAGGATTTGTGTTGCAATGGTTGCGAAAATGAGATGCCAGGTTGTTAAGATGATGGCTAAAGAAGGTCAGTCTTTGTGCACGCATTTGGGGACAGTCCTGATTGGGTTCAAGAGATGATTAGACTCAATGTAACTTACGATATCCTGCACACGAGTTAGCTTTCAGACATTTGATAGTACGGACATGACTTACGGAATCCCACGGTGTCTATCAACCATTTGTTGAATATGATGGTGATATTTGAAACTAAGATCCAGCTCCTGTAGAAGGGATGTTATTAGATGTGTCAAGTCTCTACACTGAGTGACAGACATACGTGATATAGACTGATGCGTGTAGTTTAGGCCGTCCATTGAGGTTCTCTGGAGCATTTTGACTCGAAGGGGAGTTCCTGCCGCCCTCCAGATCTTCAGTGGCAGCCATCGTTCAAGTTGGCCCACGATGGGGCAGGTATTCCTGAAGTTGATCCTTGTGGCAATAGTGAACCGTAGTTGGAATAGCAGCCGGTGGATGATGTTCGAGCAGGAGATGTATATAAGAGAGCCGAGTTATATTATATAGTAGGCTTGACACGGTATAACTTCTGTGAAGTGGTGATTTGTTGTCGTCTTTGACGCAGTGGCGCGTCGCTTAGACGGGATGTCTTGAACCAAAGGGTATAGTCAAATGAGAACGAGCAAACTGCAGGGAGGGTTAATAATGAGAGTAGGTAGGATACGGAGAATGAGCGCAGATAGAAGGAAACGAAAATGAAATATAATAGCGATAATATGCCTGTCGATGGTTGTCAGAAAGAGCAAGAACAGGGACCAAGTTTGGACAGAAGGATGATGGAATGGGATGGGTTGGGAGTATGGTTCATTAATAGGTGCTAGTCAGTTGTAGTTAAAGCTACCAAATAGTCTAGATTCCGGTAGATGAGGGGATGGGACGGTCAAGCTAGTGTAGTCGGTACCTGCCAAATCAATTGAAGGGACTAACACGAGGAAGGTACCTGACTTGCCAAGAGTGGATGTCTAAGGGAAGGGAGAGGAGGGAAGGCAGGGCGTTTTGGCCAGTGTTGGCTCCTTTCCCTCCGTTTTCCACTTTCCAACCTAACCTGACGGTTCCGCACGGCGATTACCTAGGTACTGTACATTTGCATGAGATGGAAGTTACAAGGGACGGAAGGAGGGTGTAAGGCAGGAGGTAGGAGCTGTGCACACCAGAACCAACGAGCTCTTACCAACATGGACTCCGTTCGATGCATGTTGTTGACGCCCTATCAGAAGCCTATGTTGTGACGTCTATTTGTTGCGAATAATTATTAATATCGAGCGGCGTTAGTTGTGATCTATCAGTCGAGTATGCCCACAAAGCACATTTCCTTGATTCTTACGAAGGGCATTGGTAGAATAGGTACGGGTAGCCTTTTCGGTCACTCAATAGCTGTATGAATATAGACGTGCCAAGAGACGTAGAAACTACATCATGGAGAGAGTCTAAGTCAAGCTGTAATCCTGCTACCTACAGTTCTCCAAGCTTTGCTCTCTGGTGAGGTTATCCAGCAATTAGACAATTCATGTATATGATAAGCGTATGAACGAGACATTTATTCCCCCGGTTTCACATCAAACCACGTTGCGTAAAAAAAGAGACAGACTTGCATGGTGAACCTTGCATCTGTTGACCATCCGCGTCACCTTGTTAACATCGGACATTTCCTACTTAGTATAGCTTCGTAATAGATGGGGGATCTTTCTACATCAGCATTGAGGCTGAGCAATAAGCAACAGCAAAGAAGAAAGAAGGGATTTCAGGGGGGGTAGGGTGTTTCTGCCTGTGGTCAATGAGCCAATTTACAAAATTCGTATTCACGGATGGATTGAAACAACAACAAACAGCGTCATGAACCCATTCTCCACTCGTCCAGGGGAGAAGAGGAAAACAACCCTGTGAAGGCACAGGGCACATGGCAGAGAAGAGAGAGGGAAAAAAAAAGCTTGTGCTGTTAAGACTTTTACTGGGTGGGAACGGCTTCTCGGCTGTCACAGGTGGGGGGGATCCTCTCACCTGAATGAAGGAAAAAAACGAGGGAAACTCCATATTTTTAGCTTCTCTCGAGTCTAGACTGCTGCACTTCAACTCATAAGTCATGTCCAGGGGGGGAGGGTTTCTTGCTGATCCTTTGTTGATGCATCTTGCCATTAACTCATTGACAACAGCCCATCTTGTCTAAACACGGGCGAAAAATACCCCAGATCTAAGACAAAGCAACATAATTTCACCGCTCTCGTTCGGTATTTTCGTTTCGTTGTTCACTGCTATCGATCCACGACTGGATACTATTTATCAAAGCGTCTATCACCGCTCTAATAATAGACTGAATAGAGAGCCGTCTTTGAAAAATCGACCATCCCTTTAAACCTCTTCCAGTAACATGATTTACGACATCCCCCTGACTTCTCCATCGTTACCCAGTACCTAACCAAGAATACCTTATCCTTACATAACCACCAAGATCTAAGAAATCATCTTTTCTATGGGCAGAGCTCGGATGATCGGCTACCATATCAACCTCACCCCTTGGCCTTTCCAAGCCATCCATGCTTCTGTTGCTTCGGCATCTTTGCCGAACTGATGCACATCCCTCCCCGTTTCAAGTTTCCCTTAGTTAGCTGGACTTTTGTCCCTAGGTAGGCTATGCAATCACTCCCAAGCTTGACGTAAACTCCCCGGAGACAACATGTATCATGCATTTTCTGTCAATCAACATCGCTATTCTATTCAAGTTCAAACCCCCTAATTGATTTTGGTGTCAGAGCATTGAGCACCCGAAATTCCAAAGTATCTCGTATGAGACCTTCAACGCCGTCGCTATGCCGTCTACTAGTAGATACAAACCCATTTTCGATGAGGATGCCATCCAATGTTGATCCTCCCTTCTCCAGTAACGTGAATTATCCGCTTTAATACTGTATCGTCGTACACCACCAACTACTTTGCTTAGTTGGCACTGGTGTTAAACGCTGACTTCGACTTCCGTCACCCCCTTTTCAGCCTCCAGAGGTTCTTCAAGACTTGCTTCTGGCACGGAAATATCGGCCGGCTGCTGCACGTCCCGCGTGTGGCCCTCCTCTTCCGACACCAAGACCATGCTCGGGTCCACGCAATCGTAGAAGAGCATAAAGACTCCAGGTGATAAACTCAACACCTGATCCTCGCTGATCATGGAAACATTTTGGTCACTTAGTCTCCACCAGTCCATTTCCTGGTTATCTGAGTCTTCCTGTGGTTGCTCCTTGGTCTCGACATCAGACTGAGCCTTCAGATTGTCCAGCTCCTCTCCAGGCTCCCCTGAAAGAGTACCCTTCTCATCGTCTGCCCTGACTGGTGGCTTTTGTCGGGGATACTTTCGATAACAGATGTAGTGCCCATTCTCGTGCCTACCGTAATGCGTCACCACTGCTCGAAGTTCGTAGATTGGTCCTGTAAACTTGGAAGGTTTCAGGTCACCAGCAATCATTGACGCTCGGGGGTCAGTCAGCCACTGCTCTTCCGTCTCGACCCCTGCCTGATCGCCAGCACTACCCAGACACCAAGGCCCCAGATCCAAAGTTAACGGAAATTCCACCGGTGCTGAGTTTTTCATCATATTGAAAGTCGATGGATCAAACACTGATCGGTTCATGTGAATGGCCAGACTCTTGGGAGGCCGCGCTACCACGATCTGTTTTGTTTTGGTCGTGCTGACCTTGCTCTGCGCCGAAATCTTGCATTCCTCTGCTAATGTCTTTTCTTGAAAGTCATCTTCCTCGAGAGCTGTGTCGACAGCACCAAGTCTCCGCAGGGGCTCAGCGAGCTGCTCCTCTGCCGTTCCGGATTCTCGCATTCTCTCGATTAATTTTGATAGCAGTCTCTGCGCCTTGAGGAGCGTGCATTTAGGACACTCCACGTCTTCAATAGATTCCACTTTGGTATAAGCGTCCAGACGCTCGTACAGGTCATGTTGGTTCTTGTGCAATCCCAAACTTAGCGTCAAGCAAGTAAAAGGTATCATGGAGAGCCCGTCGGTATAGCCGCACTGCACGCAAGCCACGCGCTGTGCGAGCAACCCCTCCAAAGGGTTTCGTGGTAGTTTCGTTTCTGATATCATCGAGCTCGAGAGGCTTTGGTAGCCGCTATCGTCGCTTTTCTGGCTCGCAGTGGTTTCGTCCTCCTTATCCAGCACCTTGGCTTCTAGACCTGGGTGCTTTTGCTGACTTTTAATCACCTTGGCCACACTTTTGTCGATATCGTCCAGAATCTTGGAATAATATTCTTGGGCATCTTGTTGAGTCCATGTGCTCATCGATTTAAGCACACTTGGCGTCCACAATGTTCTTCCATTGTTGGATACATCGTTAAGATCGGCGATTAAGGTTCGCAACGTCTGCGCTACGTCCCGGTCCGAGGTATCGGCCGTCGATAGATGGGCGGATAGATATTCGGGTAGAGGTTTGAGAGAAGAGAGGCCTTGTAAGATGCTGTTCTGGTAGCAAGAGTTGTCGTGGTTTCCCAGTCCTGGCGGACGATCCGTATCGAGCTTCAGGCCCAGCACGCTACCTGTCATTGACAAGGCCCGGTTCCTGACCTGAAAGACCGAAGCCATGACGCCGCCTGAGCGTTCAAGACCTAGTATCCGCTTCATGGCCTCGCTCTTGGTCGCATGCGCACTTTGCTCTAAAGGAGACATTGATTGCGAGCTCGAAGATGGAATATTTGTATCCAAAGCGTCCACTAATCTTTGCGGCACCACAAAGACGAAGGCGTCCCAGAGACAAGTAGCTAGGAGCTCTCCTGTTCCTTGAACTGTGACCGAGGTCCCGTATAAATTATATCCCAATGTAATAATAATGATCAGACAAGAAATGACAATGCTTGGCTGAGAAATCCGATCCCAGAGTGTCTCCCGCGAAGAGAACTGTCGATAGGCCGCAACCTGGTCTTCGTAGAATGTATCGAACGTATCGTGTTGGGGCGTCATGCTGCAAGTTCAGCTTGTTGCGTGGCGAGGGTTTGCGTAAAACTTTTGCGATATACAAGGAGGCAGCTTGTGATCAAGCTGGATGATGGCGCCGATCAAGGGTCAAGCCGGCCATGGCCCTGATAAGAGTATTTTGATGCGACAATATCGGCTGAAGGGTAATGGGTACAGCGATGTCGTCAATTCATAAAGCGAGAGGGATGGGTCGGTCGACGTGGGAGTGATGGATGTTGAGGGAAGATTCGCGATCGGTAGAAGGTTACAACGTAGGGAGTTGGTGACGATGAAATAATTTGACACCAAATCTTTGCAGCATGTGCTAAACCTTTTTTTCAAGGTGAGTCGGGAAGTAAGGAAGGGACAGTGTGTGCAGTGCCGGTAGTTCTCTAAGAGCTTTTAGCCACTGGGCCCACTATAATCACTACATGGGAACTCGACGCTGGATAGGATCTAAGATGTGCAGTCTCGAAGTGATATGGACGTTTGGTAATGACATTTAGTTCAACCACTGAGTATTCGTCGAATATAATGAAACTCCATCTGATTAAACGAAAACTATGGTTAATTCAATATATTATAACAAAAAATGTTGGTATATTGCGTGATCTAGAGTAAGGCATTTCATCAAGAATCGTACTGCGCCAACAGATAGTAGTGGCAGGCATGAAAGCCCACCCTCAAAAGAAATATACATCGAAAGAAAAAAAAGTCGTAAGATGATGCCTCCACAGTTGCTAACAATTCAATTTCATTTTCACCATTTCGAATGATCATTAGTGTCGTACCCTATCTCCTGTCCCTTGTCACGTTGGCTGCTTCGGAGGCAGTACGTATGCCAGTCGTGGTTCCTCGACAGAAGCATCCTCGAGGTTCATCCACATGCACAAAGAAACTGGCGTAGCGGGCAGTTCCACGGGACCTTGCTGAATTTGCTGAGCCGTTTCATGCGGCGACGGTATTGGAGATGAGAACCCGTCGGTGCTCGGGGTAACGACAAACTTGTCATTAGGACCTCGTTCGAGATGTAGATATCGAGTACTCATCGGTGTGTTTCCAGGGGATGTAAAGTAGCCCCAAGATTCTGGTCCATTCTTGGGCGAGTGGGCGTAGTGTGTATAAGGTGTTTGAGGAGAGCTGGCCGTGCTAGAAGAGCTCTTCTTCCTGAAGAATCTCATCCAGATAAAGACCCCGATTCCAGCAGCGGCACACACGCCAGCCACGGTACTTGCCGTTACTATTCCTGTGGAGCTCATGCCACCGCCGCCTTCTTTCTTGTCCTCCTCTCCATCAACAGGGTTAGTTGATTCGGAGGCGGAGGTAGTAGTCGGTACTAGCTGCTCCGGAATGGTGTCGTCTGGCACTTCCGATGTCTCGATAGAAGGCGAGGCGGTTGTTGGATCAGGTAACGACGTCTCAGGAAGCGTTTTCGACGACTCAGGAATCAAGAACACATAATTATCATCCTGGTTTTCATCCCGTACGCAACTCTTGTTGTTTTTGCAGAGGTAACCAAAGGGACAGCAGGCAGTCCCACATCGGTTTAGGTTCTTATCAAGCGCAAGAGTCTTGACGGAGGCGTCTGGGCGCTCTGTGACGTTTTGCAGGGCAATGTTGCAGACGATGGGCTGGATATGCCGGCAGTCCCCTCTTGGACAGCAAAGAGCAGTAGTATTTGCGGCAAGAATAATGCAGTCTTGTTTAGAGGGGCAGCAAAAGTCGGACGGCATTGTCTCGCCGCATGATCTGTAGTCTGATAGGGGGCATGAATCATCGTAAGCATGATGACGAGTGAATATTTTCTGAGGCTCAGTCTCAGGTGTTGACTCCTCGGCTGATCTCACAACGAGGCTGGGGTTTACAGCTACACAAGCTGCTTGAGTGAGGAAGAAGAGAGCCACCATGAGACGTATCAGAGGACGATGCCCACTATGAGACGAGGATGAAGCCATTGTGACACTCTACATGAGGAAATTTGGTGAGGATGAATTTGAGTCAGGGCAACTCTAGAAAGCCAGAGAGTGAGAGAACGAGTGAACAAAAGTGAGTAGAGGAAAAAGAATGAAACCGTCTCGTTTGCATATACTGTGCAGAGGCCAGAGAATAAAAGGTATGAACAGAGAGCAAGCCGCCGCGATGAAAGAGCCCAGTGGATCCATGAGAGTGTGAACCAAGATGCCGGAATTCATTGTTGGTTGTGCGTTCTGGCTCCCCCCTTCCTCCTCCTACCTGAACCATGGCCATCTGCATGTTGGTTCTACGATGGTGTGAATAATGAAGTCTAAGTTGGGTAGACAACTCCCGAGTCAGCCTTGGAACAATACTTGATGGATCAAGGTCGCTAGCCGATGCCAATCAAGGAGGTAACCTAAGCGCGAATGCGGTAGACGAGTTCCTTTGCTGCTGTGCAGTGCCAGGGGTTGGATGTGGTCGCACATTGTGGTCGGTGTGTTGTTGGATCGAGGTTTTTGTTTGTTTCCATGAAAGAAACCTGGAATGGAGGTTGTTGGGTTTGGTGTAAGTGATGGAAGGATGAAACAGCTGGAGTAGCTGCAGGGGGTAGTGCGGCGCTTAGAGATCAAGTGATGGTGCGGAGAGGCGCTGAAGGGCGGGGGGTGATTGGTGAGTGATGCCGCTGTAAATACAGGAGAGAAGTCAAGGCCAGTGGAGAGGGCCCAAGGTTGGAGACATGGATGAGAAGATGGAAGAGTTATGGCATAAAGTACAATATTGATATCGGGGAGTTATCTACGATTTCTTGATAAAATCGTGCTATCACTATCACTTTAAATTGGATCAAATCGACGCTGGGGGTTCAGACTGTTGCTGTATTTGAGTCACAGGCAACAAACAGCAAGTGGTGGGTTTATATTGCGACAAAGAAATCAATGTCAGGGATTCTTGATGAGCGAATTTTCGGACTAATATGAGAATTGATCATTCCTCGGATAGTGATGTTACAATCCTTTGTTGGTTCCAGCCATGAGTTTTATCTGCAAGTTGGAGCCATGGCGGCTAAACTTGTTACAATACAGACTGCTAAGTTATACAGTCGGTATTCTTGTGTATGCCCCGTCGTTTCAGATTTCTTTGACTGGTCTCTAATTTAGGACAAACATGTGAAATGATGAAATATGCTACGTAGGTTTACAGTCATCCGTCAAGTATGTGAGACATGTGTAAAGTGAGTGCACTTGAAGAAAAACATAACTTATACAAAACTCCGAAATTGAGTATACACACATTGGAATTGAATAGCAACGCCATGGATACTCACAGATTGTCAACTCCACTGCACTCATTTGACGCCTTTCATCATGTCATGCCATTTCTCCACGCTTGAGGGGCCAGAAAAAAGCACAGAAAACTTGGGTCCGCGATGCGTTGCGGGTATCGGTGGACTCGCGGCTTTGAGCCGAGGTTGTCTAACGAGTAATTATATGGAGCATGACACTCCATGAGAAAGATACTCTCAAGCACGATGTGAATAGATGCAATACAAGATCTATGTTAAGAATTTTGGCTTATTTAATCATCCTAATTATCATCTTTGATCATTATGATCGGCCGTTTCAGCTTCGCAGCTCGTTCGAGGTATATTCCCACCTCATTCACCTATCTTTGGTCAACGTCCACCACCACCATTATCAACCCAGTCTTAACATGCCCTTTGATATTTCGCTCTTTAGCTAACAAGCATTTCTATTCGCCCTTGTAGCGCCGGTCTGCTAACTCGATCTACGACTCTGCGCATATCTTCTGCTTCGACGGCCGCGAGATGGGTTTCATCCGCAAGATCAGTCGCGCTTACTGATGAAGCCAAGATTAGTCTAAGCCGCGAGCAACGAGGCCGATCAGTTCATAGAACATTGTAAGCCGTGATGTGTCTATTACCTTTTTTGCTCTTCAGTTGCTGACATTTCTCAGCCCTAATCTATGGCTGCGGTAAGTAAAACAGCCGCGCTTCTGTCATGGATGATCTAAACGGCCGTCAACAGGGATAACTGCCAATGTACGCAATGTGTCAACCAGGACACGAGACAGAGGAACTTCGACACTTTTCAGGTAATCAGAGCACTCCAGAAAAGGGTGCTTTTACTGATGTTGACAAATATTAGCTGCCTCAAGACGTTCATCCTGTCAAGTTTGCAGAGTCAGAGAAGCATCTTCAAGTCGAGTGTAAGTCGCAACATCAATACTAAAGGAATGCTGGTACTAACGGCAAACAAGGGTCGGATTCTCACAAAAGCCAACACCCCTGGTCATGGCTGGACAGCACATTCGAAGGAGGATATGCCGACCAGTTTGGCCAAGATCAGTATGCGCTCCAACTATCATGGGAATTCCAGCATATTCTGACAGTATTCCAGTCCTAGGAAACTCTGGGGTTCCAACATCGCAGACTCCCCCCCTGAAGTATCATTTGAAGCTGTCATGAATGCGTCTGAAGAGCAGGGCATGGCTGAACTGACAAAGAACATTGTAAGTGGCCTCATGTCTCTATGAAGTCAACTTAAAGATAGAACCTCATCTAACAAACCACAGTGGGTGCATGGCTTCACTTTTGTAGTTGATACGCCTCCAACACCCGAGGCTACTGAGAAACTTCTTGAAAAGATTGGTCCCATCCGTACAACGCATTACGGTGGCTTCTACGACTTCATCCCAGACCTCGCCCTGGCCGACACGGCCTACACAAATCTCGCTCTCCCAGCTCACACAGATACGACCTACTTCAGCGAGCCTGCGGGTCTTCAGGCATTCCACCTACTCTCGCATCATGCCCCGCCCAACGCAAAACCTACTGATGATGCACTTGGAGGACAATCTCTTCTTGTCGACGGATTCAACGCCGCTAGTACTTTGAAGAAGGAATTTCCTGAAGCGTACGAGACGCTGCAGTCCGTCGAACTGCCGTGGCATGCGAGCGGCAACAAAGGCATTGCTATCGTACCGGATCGCACGTATCCCGTTATTGAGCAGTACCACGGTGTTTTGACCCGAGTTCGCTGGAACAACGATGATCGTGGTATCGTAAACTTGGCCGATGCCGAGAAGTGGTATGATGCAGCTCGCAAGTGGAACTCGATTCTCAAGCGATCTAGTAGTGAATACTGGTTCCAACTTACACCAGGCCGGGTCGTTAGTAAGTAAAGTCGTATTTCTATGTAACTCATCATGAGCTAATGGCATTTCTCTTTTAGTCTTTGACAACTGGCGAGTGATGCACGGAAGGAGTGCTTTTGAAGGAATCCGACGTATCTGCGGTGCATACAGTAAGTCTTTCTATATCATGCATACATCTGGATATTCGAATGGACTGTTAGCTAATCTATGAATGAAAAAAAGCGCCTCGAGATGATTTCGTTTCACGGTATAGAGAGACCAACTTTCCTCATGAGACAGTGATTGGACGCAACCTGAACATGAGATCGAGGGCTGCGTCACTAAACCAAGGCTTTGATACGAAGCCTTGAGAGCTATGAGATCGAGTAGTTTGCAATCAGTAAGTCTTTTGAAATGGGGGGTTTACACAGTAACGAAGCACATCATATCATATGTACATAAACCAATGCATGTGATGCATTGTAGTAGTAGCTTATTCCAATATGAAATGACAGACATTTGGACATCTTCGAGCAGCCAATAATGCCAAGTATGGTAGGCAGTACATTGAATCTGTTCAACAATAAAAAGGCTTTTGAATTTTCTTAAGATCAAGACAACAGGATATTCCCAACATCCTGTCCGTCATGTCCACTTGATGTAAATCCTAGGCCAAGTGAGGGTGAATTGAAATGGGCATAGGTGCGTTGTGGCTGCATAGTCCAAAAATGGCTTGAGCATGCTGTGATGTCTCTGTGCTTACTTTCCAACTTACAGAACTGTCTATGTTTCCATGTTACAGACACTACTTTTCCTTTTGCATCACTGCAAATTCACTTACACTCTATCCTACAAATGTCTACGCCCTCGCCAGATCTCGGCTCAACAACTCTTCAACTCCAAGCCATGGATCCTGAAACAGGCACATTTCGTCATGATAATACCGAGACTGTCGCTTCAAGTAGAGTCCTGCCCCTATTTTCACTCAAAGGCCGTACAGCTATCGTCACAGGTGCTGGTGCCGGGGTTGGTTTGGGTATTGCTCAGGCATTCGCTGAGGCCGGCGCCAATATTGCAATCTGGTATAACAGTAACGTGCAGGCTTTGAAAAGTGTAAAAGAGATTGAAAAGGAATATGGGGTAAAGTGTGAGTGACTTTGATCACTTGTTAACGTGGAGCTCTGTGGTGCTGATGGGTTTCTAGGCAAGGCGTACAAAGTCAATATCGCATCACCCTCAGCTGTAGAAGAAGCCATCAAGGAAATTGTCGCCGACTTCAAGGTCGGCTGGACATCTTTGTGGCCAATTCCGGCATACCATATCAAGAAAGTTCCATTGACGGACCTATCGAGCTAGCACGACGAGTTCTCGAGATCAATGTCGAAGGAATCATGTACTGCGCCAAAAGTGCCGGAGCCCATTTTTGACGTCAAAAAGCAGAGGGAACAACGATTGACGGCAAGAAACTTGAAGGCTTTCGAGCGGGGAGCTTCATCGCTACGGCATCGATATACGGTAGTGTTGTGTGCGTGCCTCAGTTACAAGCAGTATACAATGCTTCCAAGGCGGCAGTAATACAATATTGCAAGTCACTTGCCGTGGAATGGACTGGGTTTGCGAGGGTCAACATTGTATCGCCGGGATATATCAAGACCAACGCCACGGAGCCTGCGGGTAATGTGAAGAATATACGGAAAGACAGAATTGTGATGGGGTAAGACTTCTGAGGTTGATCACTGAGATACGAGTTGGCGAACTAACTGTGTTTCTAGCCGTGAAGGCGAAGTGAGTGAACTGAAGGGTGCGTATCTGTACTTGGCGAGTGATGCTTCCTCATACACGACGGGATTGGACTTGATTGTTGATGGTGGATATTGTTTACCGTAATGTTTTTGTCAGTCATTTTTGTCTGTCAGGTCTGGATTATACCTAACATACCCACGTCTCGATTCTTCATGCGGCAAGTCAGCTCAATGTGGGCTTGGATCACTGTTATATGGTGAGTGTGAGTGAGAAGTCTGTCCTGCACGAACACGACATAGGTACTGAGGTAACTTGACATTGATAGATGGTCGAAACCCCATGAAATCGATATCATCAAGCAAATCAAAGCCCGCAGGAGGGCACTCTCCCATGACTGCATATGACACAAAAGTGCAACTTCTGCCTGTTGGTTTTCTGGCGAACTGCCGGTACATCCATTGGCATTGGCATTGGCGGCCTCACCACCGAATTTCAGAGGTCAAGGGAAATGACGCCAGGGGAAGTCTTGTCATTATTTAGGGGGAAGCTATTTAAAGTTCAGGGGAGCTAATCTGGACGTGGGGCATGAAAAAGTACCCTTTCGACTTTTGTGATGGTTCATTGCATAGTAGGTAGTATAAGCATAGAGTTAATAACTGACAGCTGCCCTCAATAAAGTCAAGTGGCATGTTATGACTACAGCTGGATGCTCAACAGTCAACTGAGCAAAGTATTAAAACTTGGGTAGCAGTTGGTCACATCATTCAGTGGCACATTTGCCTTAAGATTGCCTTAGCATTTCATGATTCCTCAACAGGCGGACCCCCAGCTCCGAGCTTCCAGCAGAAAAAGCACCTAAAAATGTACCATCGCGAACGTTCTGATTGGATCTGATTCCAACCTTGGAAAGGGAAAAGAGCATGTGTTCTTGCTGGCGGGGGTTCTTCCAAAAACAGTTTCTACAGCTCTGATGTACTATTGCCCACATTCACATGTACCCATCTCACCTAATCACAGCTAAAGTGTACCTATCATCGCCCCTCGAAGCACTTAAAAGCTTGGACTTGGGCCTGGGCATTCTCTCCATCCTAGGCCCTTCCCACTTATCACATCTCTTCCTCTCATCTCCCAACTTTCCCTCTTCCTGTCAGCCCTGCTCAACCTCCTCTTGCACAACTTCAGCATCTCACTCCCAGCTTGCGCTTCTTCCCACCACGTGCGCCCCCCTTTCCTCCGCCACCGTATCTTAGAAATATATCTTTCGAAAGCGCAGAAAAGAACAACAAATAGCGACATCCTCCTTTCTTTTCAAGGAGACCGCTGCGCTTCGTTTCTCACCGCCGCCCAGCTCGGCCATCATCCCTCTCGTCTCCCCGCCCTCGCCCCCTCTACCGTCGCCCAGCATGGACCCTGAAAATGATGCTCCCGCTGCCCCCTCCGTCGAGGAGCGTCGAAATGTCCAGGTAGACAACGCTATCCGCGCAATTCAGGACAAGAAGCCGGTTCCTGAGATCGACTTTACAATTCATACTATGGAAGATGGCTCTCAAGTCAACACAACTGAGCGCGTATGCAAAGGTGAGCTTTCCATCTCACCTCCTTATCTTGACTCCCGCCACCAGTGCAATTTGATCGCTATACCTGTTTGAACCATTTCTCCTTCTTAGTTGGCCTTTTCAACATGGATTTCATATGCGGAAATGGATTTTCTTTTTGCTAATCGGCGTTTTTGTTCTTTGTAGATGTTCAAGCTCCCGCCACATTCAAGCCCACCGACGACCAATTCTTCGAAGACGAGACTCAGCAGAAGCCCAACATCAACTTCCTCAAGCAACACTTCTACCGCGAAGGTCGTCTTACTGAAGAGCAGGCCCTCTGGATTCTACGCAAGGGTACTGAAATCCTCCGCTCTGAGCCTAACCTCCTGGAGATGGATGCGCCCATTACTGTCTGTGGTGACGTACACGGCCAGTACTACGATCTCATGAAATTGTTCGAAGTCGGTGGCGACCCCGCCGAGACGAGATACCTCTTCCTCGGAGACTATGTTGATCGAGGCTACTTCAGTATAGAGTGTGTGCTCTACCTCTGGTCCCTCAAGATTCACTATCCCAAGACCCTGTGGTTGCTTCGAGGAAACCACGAGTGCCGTCATTTGACAGACTACTTCACCTTTAAGCTCGAATGCAAGCACAAGTACTCCGAAACCGTGTACGAGGCTTGTATGGACTCGTTCTGCTCCTTGCCGCTGGCCGCCGTTATGAACAAGCAGTTCTTGTGTATCCACGGAGGCCTGAGCCCCGAGCTTCACACCCTCGATGACATCAAGAGCGTGCGTACATTGAGATTTCGGCTGAGTGGTCTCAAGCTGACCTGTTACAGATTGACCGATTCCGTGAGCCACCCACTCAGGGACTCATGTGTGACCTCCTATGGGCCGACCCTCTCGAAGACTTTGGCCAAGAAAAGACGAGTGACTACTTCCTGCACAACCATGTTCGAGGCTGCTCTTACTTCTTCTCTTACCCAGCCGCCTGCGCCTTCTTGGAGAAGAACAACCTCTTGTCCGTTATCCGCGCTCACGAGGCCCAGGACGCAGGGTACCGAATGTATCGCAAGACCCGTACAACCGGTTTCCCCAGTGTCATGACCATCTTCTCCGCCCCCAACTATCTTGACGTCTATAACAACAAGGCCGCTGTGCTCAAATACGAGAACAATGTCATGAACATTCGACAGTTCAACTGCACGCCCCACCCTTACTGGCTCCCTAACTTTATGGACGTCTTCACCTGGTCTCTGCCTTTCGTTGGAGAGAAGATCACCGACATGCTCATCGCCATCCTCAGCACGTGCTCTGAAGAGGAGCTCAAGGATGAGACCCCCTCGTCAGTGTCGCCTGGACCCGCCTCTCCTGCTATTTCTATGGATCCCGAGTCGATCGAGTTCAAGCGACGAGCCATCAAGAACAAGATTCTCGCCATTGGTCGCCTGTCGCGAGTTTTCCAGGTTCTTCGAGAAGAGTCGGAGAAGGTCACTGAGCTCAAGACCGTGTCTGGTGGAAGACTTCCCGCCGGTACCCTCATGTTGGGTGCCGAAGGTTTGAAGAACGCTATCAACACGTTTGAGGATGCCCGAAAGGTCGATTTGCAGAACGAGAGACTTCCTCCTTCACATGAAGAGGTTGTCAAGCACCAGGAGGAGGAACGCCAGGTTGCCTTCCAAAAGGCTGCCGAGGACGCCAACAATGACAAGAAGCTGCAGCAGTTGTCGAGAAGATTGAGCACGTAAGTTTTTTTCTTCTTCTTGAACAAAGACGGTGAAGTGGTTATTAACTGAATAATGTAGGGATCGCAAGAACCGATCATCCGCCTCATGAGGTATGATTGTACAGTAGGACACAAGTAATTATCATGGAACACGAAAATAGGATTTTGAATGGCGTTTGTCAATTAGTGGCATCATTCTCTACTCTTTATGACCTGCATTAATCCTACCGAAGCCGTGATAGTCGGGTTATATAAACAAGTCGGCCACCACGAGGTGGATCAGTTGTCACTAGTTTCAGTCGTGCGCGCAAGCTGTGATGGTACGGTAAAGGGGTAGAAATAGCAGTGAATTCTGGGAGCTTGGGACCCGGAGAGATTTGGGCACTTTTGGCTAGAGGCCAGCATGCTGATGTTATCATTCAGCGCATGTTAACGAATACATGAAGACTTGAATATTCAGATCGATTTGTTGTGATGGTGTATATCTCATGCAGTCTTTTCAGGTGCAGTTTCTTTTTTCGGAGATGCCTTGAAGGAGGATGGGGGGTTTGTCCTGAGCGAAGCCCGCTGTCTCGAGAGACGGGGTTAACGCTTGCATCGCGATGTGGCCTTTGTATGTGAATTACCTGGTAGACTTCCTCAGCATAGAGTAGCTGGATGTATTCGACCTATGCCAATATTTTTGAGGATCCATTTTGGATGATGCATGACCAGCGAAAGTTATCCGTTGAAGGATTATTTGAAAGATATCTTGTGCATGGCCAGGTCTTTTGTTCCACTTATAAAACACGTTGGACAAGTTCCAGGAGATCAAAGAAGGCTTCCCGTTCGGTGTCGAGCTTTGCCATGCCCAAGCCCACAACAAGAATACGTCTATCATCTGGTGACCGCAGAGACAAATGACTCGCAATCTGTGAGGCATATAACTGGCCTAGGGTCTCACGCTCTTCGCCTCCTCCGCCCAGTAGTGTCGTAGGGGTAAGATGTGTTGAGGGGAGGAGACCATGGTTCATGCTTGGGAGTGTCATTTCAACAATTCCAGCTGAGGAACCAGTCAACGGAACTTGTACCTGATAGAATACATGTTAGAACGATTTGTAAGAGTCATTTTAAGAGGATTCATACCCATTGAGATAGTCGGCCTTCTTGGGAGATGGTTAGGAAGATCTTGTCGGAGAAATTGGTCAAAGTAATCTCGGTAGGAACACCGTTTACAAGGCCCGAGACCTCTCTGGATCGAGCAGGAAAGACATCTTCTCGAATGTTTATAGTTTCCATGATGAAATGAAATAGAAACCTAATAAGTGAGTGACAAGTTATAAATTCACAGCTTGTGCCTAGAACAGAGAAGCTCCTGTGAAGCAGGTCGGAGCACGGAAGTGATGAGATGCCGCGTGGGTCTGGAAATGCCCCACCACCCCGCACTATACCTAGAATGGCTCCAGATTCTGGCGGTGACGGATGGCAGTACTTTTTCAATACCAAAATTTCATACAACCTGGTTCTAGGAAGTTTGCTCTGTCAAGAATTGTTCTTGGTCGGCAAATTTTGAGAACTTGATTATATCTTATTCAAACAAGTTCAGAAATGGCCAAGTACGTTCCTCGACAGCGAAAGCACAAGGTGCTCGCTCGTGAAAAGGCCAAGGAAAATGCTCAGCATGAAGTTCAAGACACAAACCAAGATGAGCTTCTTCCGACAGCAAAGGCCGAACGCGAGGCAAAGAAGGCTCAGATGAAGGAGGAACTGCGGAAAGAGGGAGCCAAGATGAGCGGCAAGAAAGCGAAGCGATTGGAAAAGTATATCGAGACCAAGCTGCGAAAAGACGAAGGCCGTGAAATCATGGCTAAGCTTGCGGCGGCGCGTGTCGACACCAGCTTGTTCTCCAGCAGTCGATCTCTAGGACAAGGTCGCGAAACGAAGAAGGAGGCATTGAGGAGGGCTATGAGAGAGGAGAAGGCAGGCCTTGAAGGAGGAGAGGAGAGAGCCAAGGTTCTACTCGAGAAGAGGCGCGAGGGTGACCTCGAAGCTGAGGATGAGAGTTCCAGCGACGAGAGCCAGGACGAAAAAGACACTAAGACCGAAAACGCAAACACGAAAGCCTCTCAGCCCCCCAGCGCAGAAGTATCGATCGAGACGAAACCCGTCGGAAAGCCCACAATCACGCTAGGATCAGGCCTCAAGAGGCCATTGTCGGTCGACGACGAAGGCCGACCCGTTATCCAAAAGCGACAAAAACGAGGCGGTGTCAAGTCCAAGTTCTCAGTCATGCAGCCTGAAGCTCCTCCGACACAGATTTTCCAGGACGACAAGAGTGAAAGTGACAATGATGACTCCGGAAGCGACGAGTGGAATGGCTTCAGCGATGGATCGGCCGACGAAAAGTCTGCAGACGAGGAGGATGACTCTAGCGAGGAAGAATCAGAAGGTTCTGAAGAGGAGTCTTCAGAGGAAGAAGAATCAGAAGACGATATGGAAGTCGACGACGAGAGCAAAGCCCAGAGGTCATCTTCATTTAAAGCATGGGCTACGCAACAGCGCAATGAAGCTTTGGGATATAATCCTAACGATACAACGACCTCGAATATTGAAATTCCGAAACTGGAAAATTTTGTTCCTCGAGCTCCTGAGCAGGACCCCTTACCGATGGAGTTGAAGCCGACAGAGAACATCAGCCGCAAAGTATACAGCGTTGCTGTTACGCGAACACCTGAAATTCAGGAAGCCCGATTGAAGCTTCCTGTAGTTTCGGAAGAACAGAGGCTGATGGAGGCTATTCACAATCATGACATCGTTGTCATTTGCGGTGCTACTGGTTCAGGAAAGACGACGCAGGTTCCCCAATTTCTGTACGAGTCCGGCTACGGTTCTCCTGACTCTCCTACACCCGGAATGATTGGTATCACGCAGCCACGCCGAGTCGCTGCTGTGAGTATGTCGAAGCGTGTTGCTGAAGAGCTGGGAGACAAGTCAGACGTTGTGGCCTACCAGATCCGATTCGAGGGTACGGTTGCTTCCAACACGGCCATCAAATTCATGACGGATGGTGTGTTACTTCGAGAGGTTGCACAGGACATCACCCTGAAGAAGTACTCCGCCATCGTCATCGATGAAGCACACGAGAGAAGTGTCAACACTGATATCCTGATCGGTATGCTGAGTCGAGTGATCAAGTTGCGGGCGGAACTGGCAAAGGAGGATCCCAGCGTCAGACCGCTCAAGCTGATCATCATGTCGGCTACGCTAAGAATCGAGGATCTTACCATGAACCCGACACTATTTGCTACACCCCCTCCTGTTCTCGAAGTGGAGGGACGACAGCATCCCGTTACGGTTCACTTTTCTCGTCGAACATACCCAGATTACGTGGAAGAGGCATTCCGAAAAGTCAGTAGGGGACACAAGAAGCTCCCACCAGGAGACATCCTAGTCTTCTTGACTGGCCGAAACGAGATCCTGCAGCTTAGCAAACGCCTCAAGGCTGCATTTGGAGGACCAAAATCAGTTGATGGGCCAAAAGTACAGATCTCGGCCAACGAAGCACCTATGGAAGTGGAAGATATCGAGTTTGGCGACGTGGATGATCATGGCGCTGATGATTTTGATGAGATCGTTGAAGATGAGGAGGAAGAGGACGAGGATGAGTTCCAGATTGAGGAGAACCAGGAAGTCGCACCGCTGAAGATGCGAGTGTTGCCTCTATACTCACTCCTCCCAACCCGCGAACAGATGCGAGTCTTCGAGCCAGCTCCCGAAGGTACTCGAAACATCATCCTGGCAACCAACGTTGCAGAAACCAGTTTGACTATCCCCGGAATCCGCTACGTCTTCGACTGCGGTCGTTCCAAGGAGAGACAATACGATAGACTGAGTGGTGTCCAGAGCTACGAAATCGGTTGGATCAGCAAGGCTAGCGCTAACCAGCGTTCTGGTCGTGCTGGTCGTACGGGGCCGGGCCATTGCTATAGATTCTACTCTTCGGCGGTGTACGAACGGGACTTCCCTTCGTTCACTGACCCTGAGCTTCTGAGAATGCCCATAGAGGGTATTGTCCTGCAGCTTAAGGCGATGAATCTGCAGCATGTTGTCAACTTCCCTTTCCCTACCCCCCCTGATCGACGAGCTCTGGCGAAGGCTGAGAAGCTACTCACGTATCTGTCTGCCCTGTCATCAACGGGCTCTGTCACACCTGTCGGTCAGACCATGTCTGTGTTTCCCCTTTCACCCAGATTCGCACGAATCCTACTTGTTGGACATCTCCACGACTGTCTGCCATACACCGTTGCCTTAGTCGCCGGTCTGTCCGCCGCAGAAGTCTTCATCCCTGAAAGCCAAGCCATTCCCACTCTTGCCGAGAAGGATGATCTTGCGATTCGCACACAGGCAGATATTATCGCCGAAGATAAGCAAGCCAACGTGCGCAAGATGTATAATGAGGTGCAGAAGAACTTTTGCTATCTTGATGATAAATCCGACGCCATCAAGCTCCTGCAGGTCGTGGGTGAGTTTGCCCACGAACCAACAGAGGAGTGGTGCGAGAGTCACTTTGTGCGGTTCAAGGTGCTCAAGGAAATCCAGCAGCTGCGAAAACAGATCACAGAACTTCTGCGAACTAATGTTCCGGCGTTCAAAAACCTCAAGTACCAGGACAAACTTGACCCTCCTTCACCGAAACAAGTCGCCGCCTTGAAGCAGATGGTCGCAGCCGGTTTCATTGACCAGGTAGCCATCAGAGCAGACCTCACTCCCGATCCACCAGAGCAGTACCGCAAACCCCGCCGAACAATCGACGTTCCTTACATCCCTCTCATGCCCATCCACGCAGGCCAGGAGGTCGAGAGTGATCGCGCGGTATACATCCACCCAAGCTCACCGCTCGCTCATCTGAGCGTTCAAGAATCTCCCGAATACATCGTCTACTCCTACCTCCAGCGCGGTGCCCAGTCCGTCGATGCGGAGAAGCGACCAAAGACGAGAATGCACGCTCTGACGGATGTCACGGGTGGACAGCTCTCCGGTCTGGCAAAGGGCACGCCACTTGTCACGTATAGCAAACCCATCAAAGAACTCAAGACATCAACTGGTGCGGATGGAGTCACCGTTAGAGAGTGCTTTGTTGTGCCGTATCTGAGAGCGGAGGCTTCGGGAGGTCAGGGGTGGCCGCTGCCTGCGAAGAAGGTGAAACAAAGAAAGGTAGCTGGCAAGGGATGGGTGGTAGAGTAGTGGGTTGCTATTTGTGTATATGGGTTTGAGTATGGGATATAAAAGTTGATATAGACAAGATACCTTGGATTTTATAAGATCACCTAAAGTATACAAATTGTCTTGATGAAGAGTGCGTTGATTGCGAGCGAAGCTGATTGGATGAATGGAAGAGCATGATGTGAACGTCATAATGCCAGCATTAATATCCAGTAAATACGACGTCCTTTCTATTCACTTCCATCACGATATCGATTCCAAATCCTACAAACTCATAACTCTACAATAATGCCTCCAAATACATCGACTCTTTTCCCCGGGGTCGCTCTCGTCACCGGTGCAGCATCAGGTAAACACTTGGTTTTGCTATCTTTTGATATAGTTTTCGTCTTGCTAACACTTATAAGGCATCGGACGTCAAGTTGCTATTTCTTTCTCTATCGAAGGATGTACCAAGTTCGCACTTCTGGACAAGGATGGGTCAGGTCTTGAAGAAACGAAAAAGTCCATCGTCGATGAAGTCGAGACTGCAGATGTGCAATGCTTTGTAGTCAACACAACTGAGGCGGAAGATGTAATCGAAAAGATGAATCTCGTGGTCGCCCATTTCGGTCGCATAGACTATGCTGTGAACTGTGCAGGTATGTCACCTTCCAACTCGTGCTGTATCAGAGGATGTTGATGTAAGGAAAGGTATATACGGCCCGACGAAATCATCCCATCACGTAACGCCCCACGAGTTTGACACAGTGATGAACACCAACTTCCGTGGTCTGTGGCTCTGTTCGCGAGAAGAGCTCAACTATATGCACACACAAGACTTTGCGGGCACACATGATGGACGGCCTGGGTTTAGAGGATCTATCGTCAATATAGGAAGTAATCTAGGACTTGTGGGAAAGCCAGAGACACGTAAGTCATTGTGAGATATCGAAAGCCAAATGTTTTGCTGATATTTTGGATAGCCGTGTATAGTGCCTCGAAAGCAGCGATTATAAGTTTGACAAGAAGTGATGCTATAGATGTGAGTTACTAGACGTGAAGGTCTATACATGAGCGACTAACGTGGGTTTGCAGTATTCCAAGCACGGCTTGAGGATCAACTGCGTCTGCCCTGGAGTGATTGAGTAAGTCCTATGACCGAGACAATCGTCACGATACTGATCGAGATAGAACACCAATGACGGCTGATGTACCTGATGATGACCCAGCCGTGCAGACAGCCATCATGAAGAGAAAGGGGACACCTCAAGAGGTTGCGGATGCCGTCTTATTCTTGTCCAGCTCCAAAGCATCCTTTATCCAGGGTGCTGCCCTTTCGGTTGACGGAGGATATACGATTCATTGAAGTGAGACTCATCAGTGTGTGGATGCTGTATATTGGGGGTATCAAAAGTGTCTAAATTCCAAGCACAACTCCTTCTGCAAACGCCGTTTTGATGGATCAACTTCACGGTGCAATAACTCAAGACGCAGCAGGTGTCCCCATGCTGCCAACCTTGCTCTTCTTGCGCTTCAGCTTGGGACCAGTAGCCGACTTTGGAGTCTTTGGTGACTTTTCGTCCTTCTTTTCCTCGACTTTTGTGTTGATCGAAGGTCCGCTGATGCTCCCGATACCACCCTGCTGTTTTGCGAGCTGAGGTGGTTGGACGACTTTACGACCAGTGGACGATAGGTGAAACTCGCCAGGTCGACCAGTGATGGGGTTCTCGTCTATGTACTCGCCGCCGTATCTCATGTGGACCATAAATGACTCCTCGGCAAGTCTTGCTAGTGAGGTTTCGTCGTTCTTTTGAGAAGCTGTGGCAGCCATAGGAGCAGTCTTGGTAGGATCTTCGGGCATGGGCGTGGCGGCGGCTGAATCCAGCGCCTTTTGCCGAGCGGCAGGTTGTTTTGAGGGAAGTTGGTAGACGTGACCGAGTGAAGGGCGCCATTTACGAATACTCTCTGCGGCGGGGAGAGCTTTTGCGATAGCAGTGGACATGGTCATCTAGGGTTGTTAGTAGTTGAAGAAGAGGAGAATATGTTGGACATACAATTCGAGAGGCAAGAATGTCACTCAAAGTCGGCGCCATGTAGATATTTTCCCCGACCACAAAGTACGAAGCATGCACTGTAATCTCGTCCTCCCCATCATAGACCTTCCGCCTCGTCTGTTTCCGAATAACCCAGACTCCAGTTCCCTGACCAGGACCTGTCTCTGCAGGCTCTTCGCCGACCATGAATTCCAGCCCAGCCATTGTCCTCAGGCGAGCCTCGAATGCCTCACGCGTCTGAATGTGGTGGTACATGGAAATGTTGTTCATTGCCTGGCTGAGAATGATGGCGTTGTTGGACGTGCGCTCAAAGAAGGGCGATTCGGCAAAGTAGAAGAGAATTGTGTTGGTGTGCAGACCGCCCATAGAGGCGACTAGGGGTGGCGAGCGCCATTGGATCTCGTCGAGAGGAGGGTCGTTGGGGTTTGACATTGCGGCTGCGCCTAGGGGGGTTCTGAAATGCTGGCGATACGTGTGTGGTGATGTGAAGTTTCAGAGTTGTAGTTTGTATGGGGTGTGTTTACTTTGAGTTGAAGCTCCCATTCCGAGTGACGTGGGGGTTGGCTCAGCATGAGCTGCAGGGGACCAGGAGGCTCAGCTCCACTAATTTGCAGGCGCCTACAGGCTACTAAGACTTTTTGTTCCCGTTCGGCTGGTCTCATCATGATCCATTTAGCTTCTTCATTCAACGTCGCATCATCAACTACAACCGACCTGAACTTCTCTGCATCATCACTAAAGCGCTCACTACGAATCTATCTCGAAAACAACCCATCTTCTCTCTGTGCGCATTAACAGCATCCGGCCATCATGGATCTGCTTTCCACCATCCGCAAATCCGGGTCCAGAGGCGGCGTCAATTTCAGCTGGGACGAAGTCGCGTCATCTTCACATCGCGAAAACTATCTTGGACACAGTCTAAAAGCACCAGTCGGGCGATGGCAAAAGGGCCGCGATCTCAACTGGTACGCCAAGGCCGAGGGAGACTCGAGCAATGCCGACTCGAATGAAACGGACGAAGAACGACGGGAAAGGGAACGAAAGGAAGAGCTGCGCAAGATCAAGGAAGCGGAAGAGGATGCGATTGCAAAAGCCTTGGGACTACCGCCACCTGTTAGAGATACGTCAGGTGCAAATGCTGTAGAGGTTGCGCCCAACAAGCGACAGATTGGTCCAGCCAGCGGGCCACCAGCTGAGAAGGAGCGGCCAAAGGAACGTTCACGTCGACATGGCGATTCTGAGAAACGCGAGAGAAGGAGGCACAGAAGTCGCAGCAGGAGTCGCGATCGTGATAGGGATCGCGAGCATCGTCACCGAAGACACAGACGAAGCCATAGCCGTGAACGAGGTGAACGAGGGGAGCGAAGTGAACGAGATGGTGGTAGGGAAAGACGCTGGGACAGGGAGAGAGATGGTGATGACCGCAGGCATCGTCGTGAAAGGAGTGGGGATCGCAATGGGAGACACGGCCGTAGAGATGATGATAGGAGGGAACGACGTCGTCCGAGGTCAGGGGACCATGAGAGACGCAGCGTTAGTCCAAGACCACGACATGTTTAGATGAGATGGTGTTGAGGGGCGTAACTGACTGAAGACACGAGAATGATACCCAGATATAAGACATAATTGATGTTTGACTACCTAGCTTAACTTGACTAACATGATGAAATATTTTTGTCAGTCGGACATCCCACCCTCAGCGGCACAGCGTTCGAGAACCCTTCGCTCAGTCCCATTGAGCTTAATCAATCTTATCGCACCATCGCCTGATGCAAATCTAGTCTTGAAAAGATTTGATGAGTGTGGTCCCCTGTTTTTTTTTAACTCTCTTCTCTTACACTTGCTCAGCCTTCAGAATGGAGTACGCGGAATCCGATTGAGGACTAAACTTGAATGGGCTTCGGCAAGTGTGCCGTACGGCAGATACGGCACGAGGAGCTAGTCTTGGCTTTGCGATTCTTCTATTCAAACACGACAAGATCGGGACGTGAGTGCCGTAGAGCCAAGACGTGCTTAATTGGACAATGTGAGGTTTTTTCATCTTATTCTATTTTCTCGCCATCGCTTCTCTTCCTGTCGGGAATCAATTCTTACAAGGTGCCGAATATACCGGCTTGGGATTCCACTAGGACATCCCTAAAACTTTTGAAGGGTTTGTTAGTCATGACGACTAGTACAAGTAGCTTTCTTGATCATGATTATCTGATAATCGGATGGTGCTGATATCCAGATTTAGCTACGAGAAGGTATTCCGGAAATTCCAAAGTCGTAAGTTGTGTTCGGAGAAGCTCAAAGCAAGCCAAGAATTGGTCTTTGAAGCTTTGCCTTCCATTAATTGCTGATTGACCTCTGCCAGTTGTTGTCGAGTAGAAGGCAGCATTTAGGTATTATGTTAGTGCTAGACATTGTGACCAGTCTATAATAGACATCCACGAAAATGAAACACGGCAAAAGCAAAGATTATATTCTAGAGAGATTTGTCATTATACATAAAAACATCTCCCAAGAACTTTTACACTGACAAGAACTGAACAAATTCCACTTACAAGGTAGTTAACAACCTTTTCTAACTTCGGCATTCGGCACCTCGACACTTGGGCTGTTGGATGGGCCAGTTCGTGGGGCGGAATGGAGACTCCAGTGGGAACCTTTTATCATTGTCCCACGATAATGCTCGTCTAAGACGAATTCAAACCGCAACGATCAAACAATGTGACCTGATTCAAGCACGAACAATGGATCTCTTGGCATTGGCACCTTTCTCTTAAGTATCTCAAATCTCCCCGTCTCATCTCATCTCATCTTATCTGATCATCTCTCCTCCTTTTTTTGTCATTATCAATCTACAGTACAAAAGAAAGAAAGAAGGTCATCATGACTTTGAGAAAGACGGATGCCCATGAGGATACTATTCAAGTTCCTCGGGATGCAGAGGTGTATAGTGAAAAGTCAAACGAAGAGGAGAAAAGACCTTCGGGTATGTTTTATCGCTTCTACTTACATGTACCTTGTACCTATCCTGTGATAAGATCTAATCGGATCTGCAGAAGAGTCAACTACACCAACAGATGAAGTCCTCTACGCAGCTGGTGTTGGTCTTCGACCAGATGACCCAACCTTGCCCTGCTTAACTCTTCGCATGTGGATCATTGGTATTGGTTTCTGTCTCTTGGGCAGTGGTGTCAACACCCTTTACACATTCCGCTTCCCTTCCGTCAGTCTATCCCAGTCAGCCATTCAGTTCCTCGCCTATCCCATCGGTAGACTATGGGAATACATTATCCCAGACTGGGGTTTTACAATGTTTGGTCAACGACACAGTCTCAATCCCGGGCCATTCAACTACAAGGTAAGCTCATACTCAGCTACATAAAATCACACAACCGTTAATGAATATCAAAGGAAAACATCCTCATCTACATTCTCGCCAACCTTAGTTTCCTCACCCGCCTCAGCGCAGATGTGCTAACCGAACAACGTGTATTTTACGGACTAACAGCTGGCTGGGGTTTTGAAATTCTCATCACGTTGGCCACTCTTCTCTACGGTTTTGCTCTAGCAGGTCTCGCCCGATCACTCATCGTCGAACCCAAGAGTCTCATCTGGCCCGGCGTGCTTGGAAATACTGCTCTCAACGCGGCACTCCACACATCCGAAAAAGAAGAACTTACAGAGTAAGCCTCTTCCAGATTCACGAGTTGATCAATGACTGACTGACATGTCTCAAAGATCCAGGTGGAAGGCCACTCGTTACAAGTTCTTCATGATCGCCTTCTGCGTCTCCTTTTGCTGGTATTGGTTCCCAGACTTCATCTTCCCTGCTCTTGGATACTTTACCTGGGTTTGCTGGATCGCGCCCAAGAATCCAGTTGTCAACCAAGTCTTTGGTATGAAGAGCGGGATTGGCCTTTTACCTTTTACTTTTGACTGTAAGATTACTCCTGAATACCAACATCGCAACACAGAGCACTGATAATTCGTAGGGAGTCAAATTGCATACATTGGATCACCCCTGGTTGTTCCAACCTGGGCAATTCTTAATGTTCTAGCCTCCCTCGTATTCTGGATCTACATTGTCTCGCCAGCTCTCTATTACTCAAACACCTGGAAGTCGGCCTACCTACCTCTCCAGAGCAACTCCATCTTTGACAACACAGGAGAGACCTTCAATGTTTCCAGGGTCGTTAACAAGCAGGACGACTTTACTTTTGATTCCGAGAAGTACGAAGAGTACTCCAATGTGAGTTCTGCTACTGATAAAATCTATCCTTTGATCATATCAACTAAAAACCCATTTTGTAGATTTATCTTCCAGTCACGTATGCTCTCAACACCTTTGGCCTTTCCTTTGCAACCATCTCTTCTCTGTTTGTTTGGCTCTACCTTGAGAAACGGGACGCTATTGTAGCAGCCTTCAAGGCATCTTCCATCTCCACCATGTTCGGCAGAAAGGGAGAGAGGCGGGAAACCCTGCAGCCTCAGTATAACGACGTCCCCGCCTGGTGGTACATTGCATCTATACTTATCGCTCTTGGTATCGGCATGTTTGCCTGCGAGTATTATCCCGTCCAACTGCGATGGTACGGAGTCATCTTTGCCATGGTCGTATCTGCCGCCTTCTTTGTCCCCGTAAGTGTGTCCTGTGATATTCGCTGTCACAACTACTAACCGTGATATGCGCAGCTTGCCTGGGTGTATGCCGCCACCAATGTCAAGATCCAGATTGACATATTTTGCCGCATCATTGCTGGTTACGTCTGGGAGGGTAAAGTTCTCGCCAATATCTGGTTCTTTGATATTGGCTACATCTCCGGTATCAAGGGTCTTGCTTTCGCCCAGGACTTGAAGCTTGGCATATACTGCAATGTAAGTCTGATCCCAGCGCGTCTTTTTTTCTGCGTGCCACGCTGATATCTGTGACCAAAGATCCCTCCTAGAAGTCTATTCCTCGTTCAGCTGGTTGGTATCGTCATGGGTACTCTAGGCCAAGTCTCCGTCCTCAACTGGGCTCTGAACCATATCCCTGACATCTGCAACATAAAGAAGGCTCCCAACGGCTTCACTTGTCCCTTTTCGCGAACTCACTTCAACACCAGCATGGTCTGGGGTGCCCTTGGCCCACGACGTTTCTTTGCCGAGGGCGCTCTGTATAGATCTCTGCTATGGTTCTTCCTCGTAGGCGCCATTCTTCCCGTTATCGTCTACGTGCTGAAGAAGAGGGTCTTCCCCAACTCGCGATGGTTGCAAAAGGTCCATGTCCCTCTGTTTCTAGGCGGTCTCAACTACATCCCACCTGCCTCTGGAACCAACTATGGGAGCTGGGCGATTGTCGGTCTCTTGTTCGGACTACTCGTCAAGTCTCGCCAAAAGGCGTGGTGGCGTCGATACAACTTTGTGCTCAGTTCTGCGCTGGACTGTTCCGTGGCCATCGCTGGTATCATCATCTTCTTTGCTGTTTTTTATACAGGGGCATCCAAGCACTTGAGTTGGTGGGGGACAAACGTCCATAAGAATACCTGTGATTGGGATGGTTGTCCATATCTGACAGTAAACGAGGGAGAAAAGTTTGGCGCTTAAGAACGATAGATGGGACAAAGACAGTACAATGTTATGTTTTAGATTAGGGGTTCAAAACATGACATGATGGAAGCGAGATGTTCGGGGACCAGGTACAGGTTCTAAGGTTTCGGAAACTTGTGTGTCGGAGAAATATGACAGATGAAACGTTAATAGCATGATGATTATACCCGTTCTCATGAGATATGAAGAAGCAATAACCTATCAGATCAATCTTTGGCCATTAAAATAGGCACTTTATAAAGGCATTGAAGCATTGTAAGAGAAAAGGACGGTGGATGAATCGAGTTTGTATCCTCAGCTTGAAGTATCTTTTGCTCCATGCCAGGCAGCTGGATCCACTGAATAAGACAGTGGCTGCTGAAGATTCCACATGATTGGCTCATCTGTTGTGAATCTAAGGGGCATCTGACAACTTCGCAGGGGGCTCAGTGCGTGCCCACTAAGGTTTGAGATCCTCCCATCATGAGGAAAGCGCAATGCAGTTTTTGGGACATGATCGTCAACCACCAATAATGTACCATATTTTGCCCGAACTTGAACTCTGGCGAACTCCAAGCGAGAGAAAGAATCCAGACTCTTTCATCGTTTCGTTCCACAGTGTTGCAAATTTCAGATTAAATTATATCAAAGACTAGACTTTCCTGTTGCATTTGGTCAGGCGTTCGTCTTCTTTCCCTCATCTTTCCAGCCAGGTTGATAGTCTCGTTGTCGTGACAAAGAAAAGGTACGTCAACCTCCCAGCGCCAAAGTCGCCTCAGCCTACGTATCCTTTGTCTGCCTTCACATTCAAACATTTCGCCGCTTCATGTTTCCTGCAATATATAGACCGATTAGTTTGCATCCCCAGGCTCAAACTTCTTAGCTCACCGCCTCGGTCGACAACAACTTATATTTCCTTCTCTCTCAACATGCGCATTTGATCGATTAGTCAACCTCCCAAACACAACTTCCGTCATGGATTACTCAAGATTACGGGCCGCCGCTCTACGCGACGGCGAGGACGAAGAAGCCGTTACCGTTGATACCCGTGCCTTGATCGACAAGGTACTCGCTCGATATTCTGGAGAGTGGACGACATTACGAGAACTCATTCAGAACGCCGCCGATGCCCAGGCTACCACCGTCACCGTCAAGTGGGAGACACTCCCATCTACCCAGGTCCCTCTACCCGCCACCACGAACCGATCCGATATCTTGAAGCATGTGCTTTCAAATCACACGTTACGCCGTCTTGTCGTTCAGAACGATGGCCAGCCCTTCACAAAAACTGACTGGGGAAGACTCAAGCGCATCGCTGAAGGAAACCCCGACGAGACCAAGATCGGAGCTTTTGGTGTCGGCTTTTACAGTGTTTTTGCCGACTGTGAGGAGCCTTTTGTCAGCTCCGGCAATGAAGCTATGGCGTTTTACTGGAAGGGAAACGCCCTGTTCACAAAGAAGTCCCAGCTACCGGCCGATCAAGCTGGACCACATACCACCTTTGTCCTGGACTATCGAAATACGACTACACCTCTACCAAACCTACTTTCTGTCAGCCAGTTCCTGTCAACCAGTCTGACGTTTGTTGCGCTTCACAAGATCGAGTTTTGGATCGACGATTATCAGATTTTGTCGCTCAAAAAGGTGTCCTCGCCTAGCGTGGACTTGTCCTTACCCCGAGATTTGGATTCCAAGACTAAGGATGGCCTTATGAAGGTGATGAGCGTAGATCGCACAAGCACGCAGATTGATGCTTCGTACATGGCTGCCATCGGCTGGAAGCCTCAACCTGCGGCGTCTGCCACCAAAGCAGCCGATGCATATGGCGCACCAGAAGCACCGTCACTACGATCATTCTTCGCAAGGCTCACATCAACTGCATCTCAGGCCGGTATCAGATCTAAAGCCCAGAACGAAGAAAATGCAGTACAGGCCGCCATATCTGAGGATCTAACCAAGCTTTCCTCATCCACCATCTTTCTCAGAGCAACATCTGCAAGCATACGTACCAGCGTGTCATCTTCATTTGCATCAGAACTCGAGCGTGCAACCAAGAAACCCCCGCCAAAAACGACAAAGATTTCTATTCTGACAGCATCATACGATGAGGCCCAGGCATCCCAGGAAACTGCTTCCTCGAAAGCCACGGATGTTTTTGCATCAGTGCTACCAAACAAGAAACCTGGTGGGCGAATTTTCATTGGTTTCCCAACCATGCAAACTACTGGTGCTGGTCTTCACATCTCAGCCCCTTCGGTCATTCCGACTGTCGAAAGAGAAGCCATTGATCTCAATGCGCGATGGGTGAGGTCTTGGAATATTGAGATCCTTCGAGCGGCAGGAATCATCACAAGACTTGCTTTCGCCAACGAGATGAGCGAGCTGAACAGTCGTGTAAAGTTTGCCATGGATAAGGAGGGCAAGTTTTCCCCGGCTGTTATCGCCAAATTCATGCCAGAGGCTCTCCATGTGCTCAAAACCTTCACTTTTGATGATTCCACGCCAAGTGGGCAGGTCGGTCAGATCATTGAGGAGTCGTTCTGGATCTGCTTCAAGAAAGCCTCGATCGAAACATACTCGAGTAGGGGTGTCTTGCAAACCTCTGAAGTCCGCATCGGCTCAGAGGAGATGAGCAAGTTTGTGAATAGCATACCTGTGATCCCTCCAGAGCTTAAGGAGGTTCCGTTCATCAGGAAACTCATAGACTTTGGTCTCATGACTCACATCACAGTTACGGACGTGAAGAAGGAGCTGGAAGCCAAAGCCATGAACAAGGTACAGTTGATCAACTTCATCAGCTGGGCTGGAAAGAAGAGTTTGAGCGGAGAGTTGGACCCTGGAAGTCGTGCTGCCCTGCTTGAAGTGGCTGTCGGTACCATGAGTGACGATGGAGAGCAAGGAGAAATTGTTGCTCTTGGCACCATCCAGTCTCATTTGAACAATAACAGGATACCTTCAAGCTTACCCGTCCCACCAACGACAATCCCGCATGCCCTCACAGCTAATTCTAGTATCTCCGAGCTGGCGGCACTTGGATGGGAACCTCTGGACGTCGTGCCGTGGCTCAGGTTCCTTCTCGACACCAGTGCCGCTAGGCCTGAGGAAGAAAGCATCACCAGGTCTCCCAAGTTCTCGGTCCAAGTATTGACTGTCTTGTCAAAGAACTGGGAGAACATTGGGAGCAATGCGCAGGCCATCGTCGCAAACATGCTCAAGACCAATACAATCATGCCAACAAAACAAGGGATGAGGAAGCCTACGGAGTCCTTCTTCCCAACAGTCAAACTCTTTGATGACTTGCCAGTCATTTCAGGGTGTGAAAAGATCAAGGAGAAGTTCTTGGTGACCATTGGAGTGAGAAAGACCGTTGACTTGGAGACCATCTTTTCAAGACTTCTCAATGCATCCGGCGAGGCTGGTCAACAGAAATGGAGCCACATGGAGCTTATCAAATATCTCACTTCAGTTCAGGATGACATCCCTCTAGATGACCTGAAGAAACTCAAGAACACACCTTTTTGTCCGGCCGAGGCAGGTCCCAAAGGCATGGAGCCGACCAAGGGCTCGAAAACGCTCTACAAGGCTTCAGAGCTGTTCGAGCCTAAGGATAGTTTGCGAACATTGCAGCTGCCAATCTTGCAATGGCCAGGTCCACCAGGTAGCTTTCGACCAAGCAGCAAGGAGGCCAGGTTCCTTGCTTCCCTTGGTCTTCGGTCGTATCCTTCTGTGCCAGAACTCGTGGAAATGATGGCCGGTAAGGACGAGACTCTCCGTGTGTCTGCAATGACATATTTTCTGGCAAATCACCAGATTAACAATTATGCTTCATTCTACCTGGGAGAGAGTCAAAAGGCCTTTGTTCCCTTGGATGGGAACACACGTCTTGTTCCTCCATCGCAGTGTTTTTACAACTCAAGAGCATCTGTACTAGGGTTCGACATTCTGAGAAGGGATCTCCATGATCATGCCAACGTAAGTCGAGCCCAAAGCATGGATTCTATAACCAACTAACATGCATAGAAATTCGGCGTTGCGAGAGATCCGCCAATGGTTGACTGTGTCAATCGTTTACTGGCAAACCCTCCTCGGGATGAGCGTAATGCAGCTGTACTGTTCAGTTACTTTGCGTCCCGTATGACAGATATTGGTCAGAACAGCCTTGCAAAGCTACGCGATGCACCGATTGTGCCAATTGCTCGAAGCAAAGCGTCAGAAAAGGGCCAGACCAGCCTTTCAAATGTTAGCCCATCACGTGTGTATCTTGGAAAATCCACGGCATATGGCGACATCTTCGACTTTGTGGACTTTGGTCCTGATGCGAATGCGTTCTTGTACCATTGCGGAGCCAAGAGCGAGCCAACAAAGCTCGAAGTTGCCAACATGGCGTGTACTGAGCCAGCTCGTCTCCTCAGTGTTCTACAGAGTTCTGAAAAGTACCTTGACCTTCTCAAATCTCTGGCTGATGTTGCTACCATGCTTCACCGGGATAAGGAACTTTGGCGAAAGATGCGTAAGGCGCCATTTCTCCTCGCATACAAAGAACTGGCCGCTCCTAAGGGGAAGGTCGATGATTTGGACGAGGAGGATGCGCCTATCAGGCAGTACCAACTTGCTTCGGCCAGTCAGATTGTCGTTGTTGACGATATCATCAGTTACCGACTATTCAAGGACAGACTTGTTTGTGCCCCTGAAGAGGACGCACTAGAGACGTTCTATCTATCACTTGGGGCTCAGAAATTGAGCAGCATCGTCCACGAGGAGATCAGCATTGGCCCCCATAGTGACAGGCAAAAGGCCGCTCTGAGCCTACGAAAGCACGTTTTGGAGAGGTCGAAGATTTTCCTGTACGAGTTTGCCAGTTATCGGCGTGACGCTATTAAACACGACACCAAGTGGTTGGATAAGAATCTGACAGTCGAGATTGTACGCTCGGTTGCTCTTCGAAGGACCTTGAAAGGTCATACACAAACACATACAGAGCAACGATCCGCAGCCAGTTGTAAGACCAACAATGGATGGGTTCTGTATGTGGCTGACAGCACCAAACCCGACATGTATCAGGTTGGGCAAGCCATTTGTCAAATGCTCCTCAACCGCCCTAACCAGCAGGCGTATCTCTTTTTTGAGCCATTCTTGACCCTGGATCTCTATGGTCTACGGGCTCGTGGTTACAATGTTGACCGTATCCTCCGAGCAAAGGCCGCCGAGGCAAGGATTGCAGAAGAAGAAAGACGCAAGGCATTAGAGGAGGAACAGCGCAGAATTCAGGAGAATCAGGAAGCTTGGGGTAACCAAATAGAGCCGAAAGCCGCAGAGGCGGCTCGTGAAGCTGTTAGGCAACCTGAGCCGCGAGAGCCTGTTATGCCTGGTTCTTGGGATTCTCCAGAGGAGTCAAAGTCAGGTCAACTCCAACAGTCCAAGAAGGGCCGTGGGCTGTTCTCAAACCTGACTCGCCGGCTCGGTTTTGATACTCACGACAACGAAGACGAGGACGCTCGCCAACATCTGGAGAAGTTCATCGACAGTCCCAAGGAGGGAAGTTCTTCCAATGGTACTGCCAACGGTACTTCCAATGATGCTGGACGCCCGCCTCAGGACGACGCAAGGGTGACGAACCCTGCAGTTGTTCAGCAGAACCTCTTGAACGCCGTCAAATCGACCAGGGCGCATGGATCTAACAGCGTATTCTCGGAGCCTCAGGTCAGTGAAGTAAAAGAGCAGACCTCTTACTGTGACAAGACACCTGCGGCCAATATCACGTTCGTGGCCGAGGCGTCCAACGGAATGAAGGTTTTTGTCGCAAAGGATATCAAGGATTCCGCCAGCTTTTTGACCACGCACCTCAACTCGATCAACATCTTTGCTAGCCTCCTTACTGAGGTGGGTAGCGTGTATTCGCTGTCGCCAAAGGTGCTGCACATCTTCTACGATGAGGCAGGAGGCACAATTGCCTTCAACACGGGCGGCAGTATCTTTTGCAACTTCCGCTTCTTTCTGCAGCTCCACGCTGGCCAGGTGCAGGGACCCCAATCAGGTGAGGCAAAGGCTGAAGCAGCTACTTGGTGGTGGGTTGTCCTAGCTCACGAGCTTGCACACAACCTCGTGTCTACCCATAGCGCTGAGCACAGTTACTACACGTAAGTTTACTTGATATCGTTTTCATATATGATCAGCCAGCTAATACCCACAGTGAATCATTTGTGCAACAATACTTTACCAAGATGGTTGCAAAGACAGCTCAGTGGATCTCAGTCCCAACGCCGGTTCTATCACCCGCAGTCCCGCGGTCGAGTATTGCATCGCCGCCACCTTACAGTAGAGAGCCAAGCAGGAGTCTTCTTGATTAATGGTTTGATTCGCATAGCAGGGAGTCTGGTACAATGATTGCATATGCTGTCCCCAGTCGAGGGTTTGTTATGGTTGTTTTGTATTCTCTGGAAAGACGGCTTAGATTTGGTCCTTAGAGTAACATTCTGATAGATTTGCATAATTCAACGACAGCAATTTTTGTTTGAGGATATCGTTCCATTTCACTTGTTCATGAAAGGCTAGATGAAACCTAGCTTGCTCACCCTTCAAGCATTGTAAGAAATCTCAGCTACACAACACCAATGCAAAGATATGACATGAATGAAAGTGCTCTAAAGAACTTAATTGTTTGCAATAATCGAAATTGACGTAAATTCAGTATAAAGACAAAAAGCGGATCAAAAACAAAGTACATATATTCCAAGGACAAAAACCCATCGTTCAGTACAGGGTAGTCAGCTTTGGTGGAGGTATATCCACAGAGAGCATCGCCATCACGTGATCTAGCCAATGGCCAATCAAGGCCATCACAATTGAGCTCCAACTAAACGGATCTTCGAGCACCACGACCTCTCCCCTCGGCAGAGCCGCAACCCACGCAAACCGTCACGAACAAGGACACGAACGAACCTCTACCTACCCCGAATCTCCACTCTCGAACAATTGACGGTCCAATTGCCCAACATGGTGCACCGAATTGCCTTCTGGAGCCTCTTCGGTATGTGCCAACCCAGACATCCCAAACCACCAATTCATCCATACCCCAATTACCGAACGACATCCAATAAACACGAAACGATCAACTAGCTAACTCACATGTCTTCACCTTCACTAGGCCTCGGCGTGCGCTTCTGGCAGGTCGGAATCGAGATGCGTCCCTTCTTCAACAAGGCCTCCCTCTGGGCCTACCCCGTGTACGCTGCCGGCGGCGCCAGCTTCGGTTACTGGCTCCAGGGTGTGGATGATCGACAGTCCGCGACGCTGAACGACAGAAAGGCTCTGTTGTTGGAGAAGAGGGCGCGAAAGGCTGCGAGGGATGCGGAGCAGGCTGAGGCTTAAGAGAGGATTCAAAGACAAAGGCTTGCGGGGGAAGAGAGAAAAAGACCTTCTGAAGAGGGTTTTTAAACAATGTATATTTTTTTTTTGGAATGGGATGATATTAGAAAGTGCGTCTATAAGAATTTGACGTGGGAATTGAAAGGTTGAGTTTCATATGTGAACAATGGTTGTTGGTTGAGGTGGTAATATCTGTATTCCTTGGAATATTGACGTGAGTTAGGTAGGTAATGACATGATCACAACACTGCGAGGAATTGGCACAAGCTGGACTTTTGTTATTCTTATTTTTCTTTTCTTACTCTTCTGAATGCTTCTTGTCGTTCTGACAAATCAAGGAATCACCCAGCCTAGACGCCAGTTCTAATAACCCCCTCCCCCCATTCTAAACCCGATTCTGGAAGCCTTATGTTCATCTACAATTCCTCTAGCTTTCTCAAAATCGCTGGTACAGAAGTAGCAGCCGAGTTTCCTAGCTCTGTGACAACAACCGAAATGTTCTTGTCTCTTGTGGTGTCAAACAACAAGCGGAAGCCAGCGTCCGTGCAGTGCTCCGGGTCAATCTCGTTGTAGGTGAGTGAGTCAATTGAGACACGCTCCGTAAAGTTGATGGTCTCGCACAGGGCGACGACACGGACGCCTAAATCTGTTGCTGCCGTGGCGATGTCGCATGATCCAGCGCGGGCGTACATTGCACCGTTGCTGAAGATGGCCTCGGCGGCAAGGAGAACCTGGGTGGCTTCCCCAAGATGGCTTCGGACGGCGCCGAGATCTGAAGAATAGGCGACCTGGATTCCGGCAGCAGCGAGCTTCTTGGCATGTTCGATGCCGACACGCTCGAATGGGTCATCAACGAGGATGACGCGGAAATTCTTGCCGTCCTTGCGGGCTTGAAGAAGAGTACGCTCAACGAGATGGTGGTGAGCATATGTGAGGACAACGTCGTCATTGACGATCATATCGGCAGCAGTCTTGACGATGACATAATCTGCGAGAGTGATGCGCTCACGGATGAAGTTGTCGATGGACTCGGAAAGCAACTTCTTAGCCTCAATGTCTGGCAGGTCAATATCCACCTTGCTAATCTGGAGCTTCAGCCACCGGATAGCGTTGCCCATGGAGAAGCACATAGGACGGCATGCTGTGAGGTAGTCGATCTGAGGGTTGAGGATGTGCGAGGTGAAATGGCGAGAGAAGGTGAAACCATGGGGGGTTGTGTATGAGTCGAGGACCTGTGAATGTGTTAGAAGCGGGACAGAGGAACAAATAGAGGGAGCAAGAGTTTGCGAACCTTCTTGAAAGCAAGAAGAGTAGCTTCAAGTCGAGTAATGCTGTCATTGATGGTAAAAGCACTCATGTGCTCACCAAGAACCAGTACGGCAGGATTTACGTCCTTGTCGGCATTTGTCATGTCTATCCTTCGCGCCATGGAGAGATGACTGAAGCAATCTGGTATCGAGGGCTTGACCTCCTTAGGGACAGTCGTCGCAGAATTTGCTGTCGTCGCCGCCGGGCGCAGAGGCAGTTTCGCACCACCATGCTGCCCATGTCCATCCTGCTTGGGCTTTCCCTTGCCGCCCTTTTCACCCGCGGGCTGTTGGCCACCCTGCGCGGCACCGCCAGAAGCTACCAGCGCGGCCTTGGCCTGGGCTCTCTTTGCGGCTTTTTCCTCCTTTGCTTTCTTCTTGAGTTCGGCGTTGGTGAGTTTCCTCTCGCCTGGGGCTGCGGGCTGTTGGTCTTTGGATTGGCCCTTGTTCTGCTGCTGTTGCTGCTTCTCTGTCTTGTCCTTCTTCTCGGATTGTTCCGGGACCTGGGTCGCAGGAGGAGCCTCAGGGGCAGGCCCGCCAGTTTCGGTAGCCATGAGGCCTAGTGTGGTAGTCGTGATGTTCGTAAGATGATATAGAAAGTGTGGTGATTATTTGCAAGGCGGGGCTCAAATCGATGCACGAAGGAGGGTTTAAATGTGTGTGCGATACGGAAGAGAGATGCAGAAATCGTCAAATAATAAAGCCCTCTGCCTTTGGGTTGTTTTCTGCCGAATTTTTCCTTTACTGTGACGTTCGTTTCGCGTCGTGATCGTTAACGGTAGAGGTGTGGTGCTGGGAGGATCGAATTTCCGAAGGTTTGAGTCACTAGAAAATTGATGGTTTTCGGGCATGGACTTTGGAGAAAATGCCCCGCGCTAATGATGAGAAGAACATGGATTTTGTGAGGAGCAGAGCCTCAACAGCCAACACCAAGACCAAACCCCAGACAGGTTCCTTTGTCTGTTCAACTACTGAAGTAAGGGTTCTTTCAAAGACGATTTGCATGATATGTTTGTTTTCTTTGCGCAAACGAGGTGACGTTACGAGATGACTTCTTTGTTCTAAACTCGACACTACGGACATGATGTGGCTCAATATCTACGATGGAGGGATGGCTTTCTTATGGTACTCGGCAGTTCAATATGATACTTGCTATGAGGCTTTGAGGTTTGGAGGCTTGGAGGCTTGGAGGCACGGGACATGGCAGCGTGATGCATGAAGGGGTTTTGTCATGTCGTCCTATTGATAGATCACTCACTTACTTCCGAAGACAATTTAACATCAATCTGGATTGAATCAAGATAACCGCGTTGTCACAAGTGATAGCATCTACCAAAACCTGCCTGAACATTCGAAAATTTGTTACGCCCAGATACGTTCGATACGCTCATGACGGCACTCCGCCATCCTCGACGCGTCACAAGATGTATATTTGACGCGTCAAATCTTTTCAAGTCTAGCACCACCAACTTCCTTCTTCACGCCAGTCTCTTGGACTGCTCGCAATGAAAGAAAAGATCTCCCAACGGGAAAAGATGTGTTCCAAAAATTCCCTCACCGGGCGAACCCAATGAGGAGTGGTCTGTGTATAGTTTTCAACTAGCAAAATTCCTCTCTCAGCTTATCGCTTCACGGAGAAGGAAAACGCCCGTGCACTTGGATGGAGAGGAAAGAAAGAAAAGAAAACTGAAAGAGAGGGGGGGATGAGGTGGTTTTATAGGTTTCTGAAACATTTCTCCCAAGTCGATTACCTAAGGCTCCAAGGCACCAATTCGTGTGAATTGATTGGAGCCTGGACCATGGGACCCACCCCAACCACCCGTACCTGCTTCATGGTGGGTGACGACCTCTAGGCACCAGCCAGTCACTGCCGTGACCCATCTCAGCCTCAAGGCAAGCCCACCAGGCAAGCTCTCCAGCCGCAGTGAGTTCTGGTAGGCACTTAGGTTAGGAGGTACTTATGATTATGAAACTTTCCAAGATGCCTGGGAAGGAAACTTACACCTTTGGTCCTTTGGTACTGACATGGCATCGCACTCTGCATCCAAACCTCATAATTACTCCTATGATTGTCCTCAAAAGAGTTTATTCATGCGAAACCTAGTATTAAATTCAATGTGTAAACTCAGTCAGAATGAGTCAACTATTCACTATGTTTTTCCGAGTTCTCTTGGTTGGTCTTGCAGGGTAATGACTGAGTGATGCCTGCGCTTGAGTCACGCTCAGCCACAGTTACAGGTGCTGGCTGCCCTGCGATACCGCTATGCTTATCACTCACAACTCAAAGCTTCTTATCAATTTTTTGCTTGCTGAATAGCATCAACACCATTATTTCAGACATCAGCCGGCGTCATGAGTAAATTCACGCGAGCATACTCATCAGCTGCGGCTACATTGGGTGCAAACCCAATCCCAGCTTCAAAAATCAAGTACATTCCCACCTCAGGAACATATCCCAAGGGCTTTTCCGCCTCGGGTATCTTTGTTGGTGTCAAGCCCGGCAACACCAGCAAACCTGACCTTGCCATCGTCACTTCGGACCGTCCATGCGCTGCTGCAGGTGTCTTCACCAAAAACAAGTTCCAGGCAGCACCGGTGACTTTCAGCCGAAAGTTACTTCAGCAGAAGAAGAATGCTGGTCTGCGAAGTGTCGTGATCAACTCGGGCAATGCGAACGCCGTTACCGGCGCCGGAGGTCTTGAGGATGCTACCAACATGGCTCGCACCACTGATCAGAGGGTTGGTGATGAGGACTCAACGCTGGTCATGAGTACTGGCGTCATTGGTCAGAGGTTCGTTGCATTCAATTGATATGTCAAGAGTCATCAATGGCGAGATGTTGACCTCGATGTAGGCTGCCTATTCAAAAGATTGTCGACCATATTCCTGTCGCCTATCACAAGGCCGGTGATTCTCATAACCACTGGCTCACGTGTGCAAAGGCTATCTGCACAACTGATACTTTCCCAAAGCTCATGTCCAAGACCTTTCAGTTGCCCTCATCGCCCAGTGTAGAGTACCGTATTGCTGGCATGACCAAGGGTGCCGGCATGATTGCTCCCAATATGGCGACACTCCTCACTATCCTGGCTACTGATGCTCCGGTTTCTCCTGCTGTTATGCCTACTGTCCTTCGACATGCCGTGGACCGATCATTCAACGCCATCACTATCGATGGTGACAGCTCTACTAATGACACAGTCGCTCTGCTTGCCAATGGTGCCGCCGGTGGTAAGGAAGTCAGCTCTGAGCAGTCGCCTGACTATGCTGCCTTCAAGGATGTCCTCACTGAGTTCTCGGCCGATTTGGCCAAGTACATTGTTCGTGATGGTGAAGGTGCTACCAAGTTCGTCACCATTCGTGTCGTCGACAGTGCTACCGAGGTGGCTGCCCGAGAGGTTGCCCGATCCATCGCCACCTCACCTCTTGTCAAGACCGCTCTTTACGGAAAGGACGCCAACTGGGGTCGCATTCTCTGTGCTGCTGGCTACGCCCTGATCTCTCCCCCTGGCCAGCCCATCAACGATGTGCCCGAGATTGCGCCCGAGCGCACCAACGTCTCATTCATTCCTGCCGATGGCTCACCAGAGTTGAAGCTTTTGGTGGACGGAGAACCTGAGCAGGTTGATGAGGAGCGAGCTAGCGAGATCCTGGCCATGGAGGATCTGGAAATTCTGGTGCGACTAGGCACTGGTGATAAGTCTGCCGTGCACTGGACCTGCGATTTTAGCCATGACTATGTCACTATTAACGGTGACTACCGAACGTAAGCAACGCCTGATGGCGATGTAGAATATAATGATGACGTCTATTTTTGAGCCGATTTTTACTCGTGATCGTTCAGAGTCTTCATTGAAGTCTTTTTGTTTTATCCAGAAAGCAAATGCTCTATTTGATTTTCAAACCATCACCCATCATGTTCATATATCTCTATCTACCCAGTACCGGCATAACCTGAACTCCAGCCCGATTCAATCGCCATGCTTAGGCAGACAGCGTACCCTTGGTGCTGGGAACCTCGCCCTCCTTGCCGGGTATCCTCGTGGTAGCAGCCTTGACAGCTAAGGCAAGGGCCTTGAAAGCACTCTCAGCACGGTGGTGGTCGTTGTCGCCGTGGAGGCAGTGGACGTGGAGAGTCACACGGGCACCTTGAGCAAAGCTCTGCAGGCAGTGAGGGACCATCTCGGTGCTCAGCTGACCTAGCCACTCGCGCTTGAGGCCAAGGTCGACAACACTGTAGGGGCGGTTGGAGAGATCGACGACAGCACGGGAGAGGGCCTCGTCGAGAGGAGCGTAGGCGTAGCCGAAACGAGCGAGACCAGTGGGGGTGCCGAGGGCCTGGGCGAAAGCATACCCAAGGGCAATACAAACATCTTCGGCGGTGTGGTGGTCGTCAACTGTATGTCATGTCAGCGAATGGTACATCTCTTGTCGTTGAGGTAGACGAACTGTGCAGGTCGCCCTTGCAGTTCAATGCAAGACTCCAGCCAGAGTGCTTGGCCAGAGCATGGAGCATGTGGTCCAGAAAGCCAATGCCGGTGTTGATGGCAATCTTTTGAGATTTGCTGGCCTGAGAAGCATGGCTATCATCATCGTTGAGGAGGCGAGAGTCGGTCTCGGGAGGGAAATCGCCGCCGTCGAGGTTGATGGCGAGCTGGATCTTGGTCTCGTTGGTATCGCGGGCGAGAGCGGCCCATCGCTTAGCTTGAGGAGCGGACATGATTGTGATTGAGTGTTTCAATGGTAAATTGTAAAGATGCTGGAAATTCGTGAGGATATTCTATGACGGGAAACTAGAAAGGGCTCCTGTATCGGTGAAACGTTCAAATCGCTGATCTCTGATACGCCACACTGATTTTTTTTTCCTCTTCAGTCTTCACCAACCATGATATCCGCTGTAACATAGAGCGAACTGCACTAAGCGTCGCTGATAGCTACCCCGCTATTTGCTCTGTGCACGCCCGTGATGCTATTGCCCCACACCCTACGGTGACCCTTTACGCGCCTGGGCAGGGGACAGCGCGCACCAGACAACAGTGCGCTTTGTTGACTTTTGGAGTGGGATAATATTCTCTAAACAAACATCATTCCCAAGATCGACGGATTCGAAGTACCGCGACACAGCCAACATCCCCCTACCGCGACTGGCAAATGAGAACTGGGGTTATCAGAAGATATGGAAAAGTTCCTGAGAGAGTGGCGTCAGGACGCTCTCAATAAAGCGCAGTATGAATCGGCTATCTTTATCGGTGACAAGCTGTTGGCTCTAACAAGTGAGTTTTGCGACAAGACAAGTACCAGTTCATAGTATCTAACTTGGTCCTATAATAGATGACGACAACGACGCCTTTTGGCTGGCGCAAGTCCACTTCGCAACAGGCAATTATACACGAGCGCAAGCTTTCCTCTCTAGTCAAGACCTCATCGCCCGTAATCCATCATGTCGCTACCTCGCTGGACACTGCCTCATCAAACAAGGTCGATTCGATGAAGCTCTTGTCGTCCTCGGTGACCGAAACCCGACGCATCTTATAGCCAACGTAGCGAGTAACAAGCGAAAGACGCAACCACGTCAAGGTCGACGTCGCGATGAGGCCGCGGAGGAAGAGGCTGCGAATCGACGCTTCGAGGCTGGCATGTGTTTTCTCAGAGGTATATGCTATGCGAAGCAGAACGCCTTCGACCGCGCAAAGGAGTGCTACAAGGATGCGGTTCGAATCGATGTCCAGTGCTTTGAGGCATTTCAACAGCTTATGAAGAACTCGTTGTTATCGCCGGATGAGGAGTGGCAGTTTCTCGAGAGTCTTGACTTTGACTCGATCCACGTATCAGGGGATGTGTCGTCGTCACAGGAAGCGGCGGACTTTACAAAGATGCTCTACACGACGCGGTTGTCCAAGTATAGGAACCCTACAGCGTTCGAGGCGGCGTATGATTCCCTCTCAACGCATTACCATCTCTCTGACAACCCCGACCTGCAGCTGGCTCGTGCGGACCTTCTGTATACGCAGTGCCGGTATAGAGATGCTCTCAACATCACGAATGGAATTCTTCAAGATGACAAGTACAATTTTGGGGTGTACCCTCTACACCTTGCTTGTCTCTATGAATTGAGGGAGAAGAACCTTTTATTCCTCATCGCACATGATCTGGCTGATAGCCACCCAGAAGAACCATGCTCGTGGCTAGCTGTAGGCATCTACTACTTCTCGATTGACAAGATAGCCGAGGCAAGACGGTATTTTAGTAAAGCCAGTATGATGGATGCACATTTTGGACCAGCATGGATTGGATTTGCACACACTTTTGCAGCCGAGGGAGAGCACGATCAGGCTATCTCGGCATACTCGACGGCCGCAAGATTATTCATGGGAACCCATTTGCCGCAAGTTTTCCTTGGTATGCAGAACCATGCGCTCAACAACATGACCTTGGCGGAGGAGTTTCTCAAGACGGCTTATGGATTGTGCAAGACGGACCCATTACTCCTGAATGAGGTGGGTATCGTAAAGTATCATCAAGACAAGCCAAAGGAAGCGGTGCAGTACTTTACAGCAGCATTGAAGATTGCCGACGACAATGACAGCGACCCTTCGGCATGGTTATCTGCAAGGACGAATCTTGGTCATGCGTTCCGACGACTGAAACATTTCAACAGGGCACTGGCAGAGTTCGACGAGGTGTTGAGGCAGGGCGGCAAGGATGCGGCTATATTCAACGCCAAGGGGCTCATTCTAATGGAGCAGAACAAACCGCAAGAGGCAGTAGTGGTTCTCCACGAAGCTTTGGCGATTAATCCCCAGGATAGCATCGCTACGGAGCTGCTGAACAAGGCGTTGGAGGAGACGGCTCTCGCGGATTGTGCGGCCGAGTCAGAAGCTGAAGACCTTGCCGAGTTCGAGCATGCACTGGACCAACGAAAGATGGTGGCTTCTGCAAAAGTGAATGGAAGGAGACAGCTACGGGGGATGATGGATAAGGGGAAGGGAACGGTGAGGAGGACGAGACGGATGACGGTGTTGGAGGACGAGGATGATGATGTTGAGAATCAGAATGAGGAGAGTAGAATGGACATGAGTGATGATGGGTAAGGAAAGGCCACCAGAGACGGGGCATGGATGAGAGGAGGTTAAGATGGAAGAAAAATGGTGGATTCTTTTTCATTTCTAACGATGCGGGCTGGATGGGATCGACAGGCGTTCGGGGTTAGCATAAGCTGGGCTGTTTGTTGGAGTCATTGCCGAGAAGCGATATGAGCGCAATGCATGCATGTGTATGAGATTATGAATATTTTCAATTAATCAGACACGGATAAACAACAAGGCCAGGACAGCATTTGACGTTCAGAATCATGCTATCTCACCAATTCGATCAAGTAAGATATCTGGTCCCTCTATCGTTTGAGGATCACTTCATCACCAACACGTCGCATTCTCGCATTCGGCACGTCGCCCCCGCCCTACAGGCTACAGGGTCCAAGTCTCTAGTTGTAGTGCGGAGGGTTGTATTCCTCCGTGTTGCTGTAAGCCAGAACCAATGGAAATGTTGCTTATTCTACCCACCACACCCCTGGAAAGTTTTCCTTTGAAGTATGGATGCAGGTCACTGTTTTAGCGTTCCCGTCACGCCAAAGAAGAGAATGCGAGATGCTTGGTGGCTGTTGGGTTGGGTTGGGGTGAAGAGAGAGCTGAGGATTTGTGGTATGATGGGGGTGAGAGGAGAGGGGGAAAGTAAGTATAAAGAGTGATGGTAGGGATTGTCAGATAAGCAGAAACGATCTGGGATTTTGTGTTGTTTAATTTCCATCACTTTGTTCTTACCAACCTCCTTGAACAGAAGTTGGGCTTATGAGGTGAATGTTGAATTGAATCACATCGTATCTTGACCAGAGAATCACAAATTATCAAAACACCACAACTACGTTAACAAAAGATTATCCAACTTGTGAAAAATGTCACGTCTTTTCCCTCACCCTGCCTACGCAGAGGATCAGCCCTATTCAAAGATGATCCTAACAACACACGTCGTCGCCCGCACCATCACAATGAGCACCCTCATCGCCTGCGGCATCACCACAGCCCGTCAAGTCATTCCCTCTCTCCGACCCAAACCCACCACCATACCTACCACATTCCTCGCCCGGCTGGTCCGCTCTGCATCAACAGGCACAGTCGCCGCGCTGGGAATTGGTACTCTCATGACGCTAGGAAGGATGTATGGACGACAGGAGATTGAGTGGCAGGATAGGAGCTGGAGGTTGCTGGAGAGCAAGGGGCAGCTCGAGACGGATGATTGGACTGCGGTGGGTGCGGTGTTGGGAGCTGTCGTCGCGGGGAGGCTCGTGAGAGGTTCAGGGTTGGGATGGAGAGCGGCAGTTGGTGGTGCTGGGTTGGGGAGCGTAGGTGGGATGTTTGGATATCTTGCTTGGAGATACGGCGTGAATGGAGGGAAATTTCCAGATGTAAAAGTTGTTCTGTAAGGGTTTAACAAGTGTATACTGTAGGTTAGGATTTTGTCTATATTGTAATCTTTGCATGTAGCCTATGGTGCTTGCCTTATTTTGACAAAGCATATCCCCCTGCTCCAGGTGCCGCGTTCCTTCACTATTCATGATCTACCAAACAAAGAGGCAGTTGCCCTTATATACAATGTGGTATAAGTACGAATATCGCATAAACACTTATAACTTTGCCTTGACCTCATCTCGCTTCTTAGCAACCTCCTCAATCTTTTGGAATTGATAAAAGTAATCCAAACTCTTAGGATTCAGCAACGTTCCACTCGGTTTGATGGTGTTGCCGCATAGAATCTGCTTCACTGGCAACTCAACTTTCTTGCCATTCACAGTAACCTAAAACACACAATTATTAGCCTTTCGAAGATAACTGTATCGTGAACGACTTACTGGAATCTCAGGAACCTCAAAGATATACGTTGGAACATGTCGCTTGGTCAACTCCTTGGCAATCTTGTCGCGAATTCTTCTCTCCAATTTCTGATCCAACTTGAAACCTTCTCGCAGGAGCAGAAACAGGACGACCTTTTCGTCGCTATCAGTCGGTCTTCGCTGACCAACGCAAAGACTTTCTGCAATCTCAGTTGGAAACCCTGTCTCGAGAATACCGTAGATATCGGCACTGCCAAACCGCACTCCGCTTGGGTTCAAAACACCATCGGAACGGCCAAGGATATATATGTGCTTGGTCGTAGGGTGGACAGCGGCAAAGTCACCCTGGGCCCAGACCCCAGGAAATCGAGCAAAGTAGGCAGACACATACTTTTCACCTGGCGCAGGAGTAGTATCATTCCAGAGGAATAACGGGATGTTAGGGAATGCAGCTGTAGCCACAAGCTCACCAGGTTCGCCGTCTGGAAGAGCAGACATGGGCTTGTCATCTTCGACTGATGATGGATAGATGGCGATGGGTGTGCCCAGACAGCCGGATGGTGAACCTCCAGCATGGACGGGCGTGAGCGGGTTTTCAATAACAAAGCAACCGGCCTGGCAAAACAAGTCAACAACACAACGATATTCTTGTCAAGCACAACAACTTACAATGTCTGTTCCGCCAGAAAAGTTACCAAGCTGCACACGGTTTGGAAACGCGCCGTTGTAGAACCACTCGAAGAGTTGCTCTTTCAACACCATTCCAGTACTCCCAACATGTCGCAAATGGCTCAAGTCGACTACCTTCTGCGGGACGATGCCCGCTTTCATGATCTCTCCCAACCACCGTGGACCTATCCCCAGCATGGTTGCTTTCTGCTCAGCCACTACTCTCAATAAGAGTGTGAGATCAGGCACAAACGGCGATCCGTCGTAGAAGATGACCCGTCCACCGAGCAATAGTTTCGCTACACTTCCCAAGTACATGATCCAACCGGTGGTGGTATACTGAAGAGATACATCCTTATGGTCCATATCTCGGTGCAAGACGTACTCTCTGGAAGCGGCAAGGAGTAAAGGCCCAACACCGTGGACAATAGCCTTGGGTGTGCCGGTTGTGCCAGATGAGTAGTAGACGACCATAGGATCTTGAAAGTCCACTCTCACAATAGGTGGCGGAGAAGGAGTTGACGAGGCAAGGAACTTCTCGAGACGTTCTGTTTGGGGAACATGTGAGGTGTCATTGGGAGAATCGAACCGTTGGATGACAACGAGACCCTGGAAAGAGGGACTGCCTTTCATCCCCTGCACTACACCCTCAATCTTGTCTCTGAGGTCAATCGTCTTGCCGTTATACAGGGCTCCATCATCGAAAAAGATAAACTACTTCTTGTTAGTGATAATGGCATTCGAACAAGAACCACCAAAGTTACCTTAGGATCAACCTGCACGGTACGTTGCAGTATACCTCCAACGCCCATATCTGTCGAGCTGCTGCTGAAGAGGGCCCCGAGCCAAGTCGTCGCTAAGAATACGACAAATGTTTCGACAGAGTGGGCGCCAACGATAACCACTCGATCTCCCTTCTGAACGCCCCTCGCCTTGAGAGCACTCGCCATCCTCCCTGCCCTTTGCCTCAACTCGCCCCAGGTAACGTCCTTGATCGATGAATTGCCCTCGCGGACTTCTGTAATGGCCACAACATGATCCTCCTTGTGTAGTGTTGATCTCTCACCAGGTGCACCGCCTGTAGGTCGCGTCCAGAGAACGTTTTCTGCCCAGTTCAGACGAATGCCAGGGAACCAGGCTGGAAGTTGAGTGATGGGGATGGATTCATCGACGACATATGAGTATTCCCCCTCGTGGATCCAGCCTTGTGAGTCCCAAGTTTGTGCATCCCAAATCTGAGCGTAGAAATCACTGCGCTTTGTACAAGACCATTCGTATAAATCTGGAAAGTTCTGGCGTGTGTAAGCCTGTCAGTCTGTTTCAAGGATATCAGGGGACAAACCTTCAAGTTGAGACCGAACCTCTTGTTGGACTCTTGCATAAACCTCCACATTTTTGTGCTCTTGGGATTGGGATGCTCCCAGACTTTGTGAGGAACCTTGGTAATATCCATGATGGGCTTACGATTTAACAAGATATGTGTACAAATTAAGACAGTTCGAACTAATCACAAGGAATTGAGGTGTGTATATAATAGGATCACACAATAAAGTAACATCAGTTAAAACAAGCTTGATATTGATGCAACCCAGACAGAGCGGGGAGATGATTAAAATATATACTGCACATTGATAAATACATGAATTAGCGGTTGTATTGGACAATATCGGCCCTCATCCAAAACCTCCGAGGCATCCCCAACGATTCGGTCCAAGATAATGCGGGGTTCGGTACAACCTTCACATCTCAGCTGCAGAAGACGGGGGAATAACTGTACCTATAACCGGGCCATCATATACGGTAAGGTCGAGCAAACGTAGCGTAATTCAAGTTATAGCCGTTCGGCTGTCACCCGCTTCCCGAAGTCTCGGGTTTCGAACAGCGATCCCCCCCATCGGCTTTGATGAGAGCATCTCGGGAAACAATTTAGGTTCCGATCCGATGAAAAGAGCATATTTAAGAAGTATGTGTTGTATTAAAAAGAAAGGGTGTCAGAGAGAAGAGAATACATTGCATGTATTGGTATTGGTATTGGTATTGTGAACTACAAGGATTAATAGAATAATAAAAAAACGAAAATGCCGATGGCTGCTCTCTTTGTGTCTTCCTCCTCAAACAATTATCATCACTGGTCTCACCAGGAGCTTTTTATTCTCAAAATAATACAACCCTTTCCATTCCCTGATAAACCAACCCCCTAACGCCATGCTCAGAGCTGTAAAAGGTCCACCCACTGTCCAGTAATTCCCTCATTCTCTAAATATCCTCCCGTAATCATTACAACCACGCTTCGTCCCTTACAGATATGGCATCCAGAGTGCATCGCATTGAGCCAGGTTCATCGGGTTGACCGCCTTGGCGATGGAGTCAATGACCGTTTGGTTCGCTGGCAGGTTTCCAACGGGGCTGTGAGCGAGGCTGATGGCGCGTTTGACGATCGAGTCGCTGTTGACCTGGACTGATTCACGCAGCTGGTTTTCTGTTATGCCACCTCTATGGCTGCTCGTGAACCAGAAGATCATCTCATCACGCACAAACAGCGTCAGCGCGTGCTCAAGCTCCTGCTCTGGTTCCGTCAAGCATCTCGCAATCGCCATCAACGAGCAGGCAAAGATGCCCTCTGTTGCTAGCGGTCCCATCAACGTCTGGAGGTTAGGTGTCAGGCGGAAGGGGACAGGCTCCGGGTTGTGGAAGAAGGGTTTGTTGGCGCTCATGTAGGACATCAATTCAGAGCCCCAAATGTTACCCGAGCCACGCGAGATGTTGATCTTTTGCGGGTATCGGTTATGCATGTACATGATGTAAGTCATAAATGTCAAGGCCGATAGCTGGTATGAGAACTGGCGCCTGAATAGCCAGAAGTCCGCAAACTGTGGGAACACCTTTTGGAAATACTCGAGTGCCAGAGTCGATGGCACCCACTTCTCCTGGATGGCATTGAATACCTCCAATCGGGCGGTAGCCGATTGCTCAGGTTTGTTCTGCATCATGTTAGTAACCATTGTTGCGGGCTCAATATGGATACTCGAGCAACTCACCGATGTTTTGCTTTCCAGAGCACCCCTGAGCTTCTCCATCGTAAACAACACGGGATCATCCTTTGACATGCCCATACGGCGACAATGATCCTCATACACTCCCTGCAGTGTGATGTAGGATGTGTCTTCCTGCACAAGTCTTATATGTGGAGCCAGGGGGACCATCAATGGCAGCGTGAACTGCAGATCGCGACGTCTGCTCTCCTTCTTGCGAGCCAGCGTCTCGTTAAGCAGACGGAAGAGCTGAAGATTACGCTCCTCTCGTCGACAGTGTCGTGCAGCAGGATGCTGAACTGCCCAAGCGTGCACACTTCCATCATGGCCTCTCATCTTCAGTCGCCTGTACGAAGCGCTGATGGACCGCACAAGATCCACGTTGGGTAGGAATCGCTCGATTCGAATGAAATCTTGATTCTTGTCCTTGTGCTGCAAGTACTGACCGGGGACTTCGACCTCGTCAAATTTCTGGTATCGGAACTCGCTCAGATGAGGCGAGAAGTTCTCGAGTGATGTGCGTGAGATACGACGATCCAGCTTCTCCTCAAACTTGTTGCGCCAGCGACGCAGCTTGTGGATGTACTCGTACATGGTGGGCTTGACATCTACAAAGTCTGCTTCGAATGATTTCTTGATGTGGCTGGGCAAGATAGTCTCAGCGAATCGAGTAATGTTGGTCTCGGTAGCAGAGGGTAGCTTGACATTCTTGGCGAACGATGCTGGTGTTCGGCTCACGTAGGCTAGCGCGTCATTGAGCAAGGCGACGATCAGTCTGTAGGCATCCTCATCAGGAGGACACTTGAAGTGCTTCTGAATCTGATCCACCATCGTCTCCATAGACAGCGCCAGGAGTGGGAAGGCTGTCTTGAGGACTGACATGATCTCTTCGGCAAATTCCCATGGCATCTTCTTCTGGGGTGGCTGGGCCTTTGTAGGATCTTGAGCAGCGCCTGGAGTACCAGTGCCAGTGCCAGCAGTCTCGCCGGTCTCCGTCTTGACCAAGTTCTCAGCACCGTTGGCAGTGCCCGGTCGAGAGCTAGCTCCCTCAGGCTTGGGTGGCTCGGACTTGGTAAGCGAAGGAGATGCACTGGCTTTGCCATTGGATGCCGTTGATTGTGCCCTCTGTCGTGCCCTCTCCTTAACCTCCTGGTTCTTCTTGATCACAAGCATGTCCTCACGGTGACTTCTCAGTTGGAAGTAGAGCGACTGTGGGTAGGACTTGGCAATCTTCAACAGGATCTGGTAGACACGAGGAGCCTCCTTGTGTCCCAGACCGGTCAGAAGTTGCTGGATAAAAGTGATCCAATACCACACTGGTGTCTCGCCCTTGAAGTCATCGAAGCCCATGGCGATGGTGCCCTTGGCGTCATCCAGACTGAGAAGCCACAAGATTCTTGCAAGCAACTTGCGAGATTTGGCATTCTTATAGCTACCTGCGGCTTGGAGATACGAAGTGAGAGCCTGTCGCGCGGCGTTGAGATCGGTCGGGTCATTCTTGAACTTTCTGTCGTTGAAGTAGCCCCATTCAGCCCAGGCCTTGGCTGCTCCTATGTCAAAGTACAAGGCTGTACCGTAGGCTGAATCGGCTTCATCCTTTTGCTTGAGCTTTTCCAAGAACATACCCTTGAGAGTATAGAACTCGGCCTTTTGCTGAGGGCTAAAGTAATTCAAGTTCGTATTGTTGATGACGTCCAGACCGCTCGACAGTTCTTCGGGATTCTCATAATGACACTTGGCCTGCTCGCGAAGCTTGAGGAAAGCTTCTTGGATCTCGATGTTGGGGAGCGTGTAGATGCGGCTCAACTGACTAATGCAGACTTCAGGCAGGTTGTGCTTACGAGCCACATGAGCGAACCTGTTTATTATCCAGGCCGTCTCGTGATAGCCGCGGTAGGCAAAGGACGAGGCACCGCCAGCATTCTGCTGTCCTTGTTGAGGGAGCAGCTGCAGGTACGTCTGGTTGATGAGGCTGAAGATGTGCTGTCGCCAAGTCACCAAGTCCTGCCAAGCTGTGATATCGTCCCAGACGTTGGGCAGTCTATCTCGCCAAGCGCCCAGCAGCAGCTTCAACTCGCCAGACTTAACATCCAAGTTAGACTGGTTGGTATTGGCAAGACTTTGGCAAATGACACTAGCATCGTGGAGCTCGACCAACTGCTGGAAGTTCTGCAGGAGAGGGATATGAGCGTTGGTCAGTCGTTGTGGGAGCTGATGCCACTTTCGAATCGACAGCTGGATAGCTTCGTCGCATACACGAGCAAAGTCATTGGCAGGCTCTTGATGGTTGTGGAATTTGAGAAGAGACATGAAAGCCTGGAAGAAAGCTCGGCGAGGCGTAGGGGCATCCATGACGCCCTTGATGATGTTGTCCAGAGCCTCGCGGTGCTGCTCTTCTTGCCACATCTCTGTGTTCCTCCAGGCGCACTCCAGAAGAAGGTCTTGGAAGTTTTCGTGCTTGGCAAAGTCCTGAAGAATCTCCCATTGCTGGAGCTTCTGCGCGCAGAGAACCCAGTGGTCTTCCCAGAGCATGTACTCAGCTTGCGAGAATGGTATGACGCCGGTTCTAGCTTTGATCTGCGCGTTCTCGTAAAGCTTCTGAGCCTTGTCCCACATGCCGTTCTGTTCGTATGAGAGAGCGGCATTCGTCTCCACAAACTGGCATCGTCGCCTCCATGTGCCATAAAACAAGTCGTCCTCTTGAAGCGACGAGTACAGCTCGACGAGGGCGTCCAGGTTGCTCTCACGCACCGTGGCGGATTCCAACTCAGGCTTGATGGCAGCATTTTCGAGCTGAACAAGAGCCGTGTACCAGGCATCATACGTCTTGGCCTCAAACTTGAGAACATGTGGAGGCAGCTTGCACTCGGGCCAAGTCTTGGCAGCACCCTCAATGAGCGACTGAATGACATTTGGACGCTTGTCGATCTGGCGACTATGGTAGTCCTTTGTGAGGAGAGCGACCATGCCACGCTCCAAATCGATACGGTCATCACGAGCAGTGGCAGACCAATAGATAGGGAAGAGAGTAACCCAGAGCTCATGGGATAGTTGTGAGTCATTGTGCTGGAGTTGGGCCAACGGCTCGATAAGATCTCGAATCTTGACATCTCCAAGCTCTGACATAAAGCGTCGATGAGTCGCCATGAAAGTCTCATACTTGTCATCGATCATGCCAGTCGGCTCTCTGGCTTCCTTCTCCTTCGTAAAGGCCAGCAAGAGGCGAGAGATTGGTGTTGTCCTGAAGTCTTCCTGATGAAGGTGGGCAGCGGCATTGGTGTCCATAGCACCGAGCAACAGTTGGGAGGCTTGTGCGAGCCAGTACGAATCTGCCAGGGTCTCCCAGTTCTGTGTAGTCAGGACGTACGAGAGACGCGCGCTGGCCGATTTGGACAGACTCTTGTCGAAGATAGCCATGAAGCGGTTGCGCATATCCACGTCGGCCGCTCTGGTACCAATCAGGAACGCGTGCTCCATGCGTACGGTAAGCTCGGTACGGGTGATCTTGGGGTCCTCGTAGATTCTGATGACCAAATCCAGGAACTTGGAGAGCATGGTAGGGTCTTGTCGATGCTCGAATGAAAGCATCTTGTGGAGGACTGCCGTCTTTTCCTTAAGAGTTGGCCAAGTACCTTCAGAACGGAAAACCCAACCCTCGACCATATCGAGAATCTCTTCGCATAGCTCTATGTGCATAGACTTCTCTACCAAAGTAGCCAGTACACTGAGGAACGGTCTTCTGTTATCGCCCAAGACTTCCATCCTCAGCGCAACAACTTGAATCTCCTTGATCATAATCTTGGTCTGGATCTCAAGCTCATGCGCAGACATTTCCCCAGATGGTGTATTGGGGTCTTGAGTCTTAGCGAGGCCCGCCGCCTGGTTGGCCACAGCATTATAGTGCTGGACATGTTCCCTGGCATGCTTGCTTTGCAGCGCCTTCATCAATGACATGATATGCTGGTCAATGACGGTTGGCTTGCGAGTTCCAAGAGACCAGAGTATGTTGACACCAGAAGTGTAATTGCCGCTATTCATGGCCTCAGTGGCAAGTTGGGAAAGATAGGTGACAATCTCCGACGTCTGTGTCTCTGTTTCGGTATCGCCATCAGCATCCTCCATTGGAGTATCCTCTGGCACCGAATCCAAGACTCGCTGAAGAGTGGACTTGAGCTCCGGTCCGTCCTCATCATCATATAGTTTGCCAGACATGTGCAGGCAATCTTGAATCTCAGGGTTCTCTGACTTGAGACACTTATCCAGCACCTTTTGAATTGCCGATGTGTTCTTCTGGATCCATTCGTCCGATTTGTAGTTGAGAATAATACGCACGACCTGAAGAGTGTTGATGATGTTGGTGAGGAACTTGTCATCATACTTCTCCTTGTCGGTAGGGTCGGCATTGAGGATGGTCTGCGTCTTCTCACTCGCCAAAATGACTAACGTCACGTTGGGGAACAAGTCGAGATCAAGATCGCCCCAGTACTGAGGCTGAACAAGGTGGTTGAGCAAGGTCAGAGCCTTCTTGCACAACTCAGTCAGAGCCACAGGCACAGGCGGAATAGAGGCCGTCACTTGGTCCTTTGGCTTGGCTGAGGGAAGGGGATATCTCTCATTCAGTTGAGCGATAAATTCCACAAGATACTTGATCATCTTCAAGCGGAAAACAGGAGGAATCTGATATTCAGCACGCTCGGGCTGCTTGGCCAAGGGCGAGGATGTGTTGGCTGTGTCAGCATCCAGCTTCCTCTTCTTCACGTTTGGTGATTCTGACAGAGATCGATTGTTCATAACGGGTGACTTCTTCCCCTCAACCCGCCATTGCTCCCACTCCCAGATCAACCACATCATATTGAGACACAATCTCTTACTCTCGTGTGAAGCATTCTGCGGTGGCGCAAGCTTACGCAGCGATGTGATCATCAGAGTGATATACTTGTCGCGAGCCTCATAGAACAGATCGGGATGTCTGACGAGGAAGTGGAAAATGCTCGTCATCTGCTGAGCATTTTGTCCTTCATCAGCCAGGATACGACGAGGTGCAACGGCCCAAGGTGCATTTCGTTCATTCTGACCAGTTCCACAACGCTTCGGCAGAACTGGCGCAATCAGCTCTAGAGCCTGTGTCACCAAAGCTCGGCCCTCATTCTGGTTGGCTTTGAGAAGGGACAGATAGACCTGGGTGACGATCTTGGCAGGTGTTTCATAATGAGCAATGAAATAGCCTATCACGACATATGCGGCGTGCTTGTTGATCACGTCGTCGAGTCTAATGAATGTCCAGCCGAACTTGATGATGTCCTTTCTCGCTTCTTGTAGTGTCGTGTGGTAGTATTTGACAAGCATGGCCGAGAGCTGCAGCACCTCATAACGGGTATGATCGATGCCCGGTTGAGTCTGATCATCTATTGTCGTCTCAGGATGAACCTTCCAAATCTTGCTGCTTACAGCATCAATCACTGAACGGTCCATGAGTCTCGGGGTCTTGTTCTGGTCAAGCTGATTCCAGTGTCGCATAACATCCATTGCCACGATTGGATTGACAATGTAATGCAACAGGTAATGCTTCATCTTATTCGAGGCCGATTTCCCAGCGTATACCTCAAGGCATCGCAGGAAAGTTGCTTTCCAAAACTCGATCGAATCATTACAGATGACTTTGTGATAAATGAACGACAAAAGATCTTGGCTGTTTGGAAGCTCCTCCGAGGTGACCGACTCAATCAGGCTGAACAAGGCATCAAGATCCTTGGGAGACTTCTCTAGAGACTTGACAAGTACCGTCATGAGCTGCTCGGCGGCCTGGTAAGCGGGCAGTCGAAGCTGCGCAGGTAGGGTGTGTTGTTTGAGGTGGGTTTCGAGCTCCTTGCCAACGTTCTTCAACCAGGTGATGTTTTCCTTCTTATCCATCCATCTATCAGATGTAGGAAAGTGGCTGAGGGATTCAAGAATGTGGATAGTATTGACCATAGCAATGAACTTGGCTTCGTTGTTCTGGCTCATGAGTTCGTTGCAGCGGCTGATCAAGTTGTCCACAGCCTCCACGGCAACCTCTCGTAGAGGACCGCTATCAGGATAACGCAGGACCTGTGCTAGATATCGTCCATATTTAAGATCCTCAATCTTGCCGAGAAGATAGGCCCAGATCTCTTTAGGATATCGATTCAGATACCTACACATGGGCAGACGGAATGGACTATGATGAGTCCTTCGAAGCTTCTCCTCAAGACCAAGGAAACAATCAATCAATCGTTCCTTGAAGGTTTCGGCTGGCGCAGGGAGTAAGTGGAAGATATTCAGGATGGCTGTGATGACCTTCATCTGAGGGTGCTGCTCGAAATAAGTGAATGAGATCTGCTGTAGAGCACTTGGCTCCACGATTGAATCTATCTGATCGAGTAGACGAGCGCCAATTTCGACCTTGAAATAACTGGTCAGAAGTTTCAAGAGTCTGGACAGGTTGTCCAACCCGGCCGTACTGAGCCGCTTAGGATCTGATAGACTCTGAAGAACAGGCCTCAACCCTCCCTGAAGGAGGTCCTTGGGCAACCGCCTATCAACAGCAAGGACAGACTTAAGGGCATCGTTTGCAGCCGCGATCGTTGGCTTGGATTCGGCATAGAGACATTTGAAGAAGACAGAGAGAATCTTTGTCTTGGTAGGGCTATTCGAGAACTCTTCGAATGTCATGGCTGTGGAGAGTAACTTGATGCAAGAGACGCGAAGGTTAACAATATGCTCATGCGTTCGGAATTCGGCCGGCTTATTGGCCAGAGATTCGTCACTAGCATCAGCTAGAGCTAGAGATTCCATCAACAAGCGGTTCAAGTTCTCGTCAAAAGTGACCCAGTCTTTCTTGATACTCATGTGATATGTCATGGCGTTGATGTAACCAATCTGGATTGCGAAGGGGAGAGCCCGTAGGGGTTTGGCATAGATGGGTTGGAGGAATCTGTCCTTGTAGGGATCGATCAACTCCCAGACCTCACAACCGGCTGCCTTGGCGATCAACTCAAGGGATCGTTTGGCGGTCTCACGGACATGCTTGTTCATGTGAGAAAGCTCGGTGTTGAACTGCATACAGATTTGTGCAAGTCGGGGCTGCTTGGGCTGAGGCTGGCCTTGTTGAGGCATGATCGGTAGAGCGTCCTCCTTCTGAATGTTCTTCGTGATGCGCTGAAGAAGAACCTCAAGACTGGTTTGAGCTAGCCGTCTAGTCTTTTCTGGCAGGTCTTGAGGCATGTCCTTGATGACATACATCAAAGCTCGGATGAATTCAGTCTGTTTTGAGGCAACCCAAGCATCGCCCAGATCAAGCTCAGTGAGAAGCAGGTTAATGCCCAAGCTACCACCGGTCTTGGTGAACCACTCTTCCTCATAGCAGCTATGGCAGAATGTGCTACTCAGGAAGCTGAAGAAGGGCAACTTGCCCACTTGTGTCTCGGATCCAAAGATGACGGCGGTAGAGGTATACATCTCACGAACAGCCCGACGAGCCGACTCACGTACATCAGGATGGTCTGAAGCCAAGGACTCAACAATCGCATCTGCAAGAGTTCTTGTGTCGATGCTCAACACTCCTTCACCAGCCTGAGGGTCAAATGGACTGACACTGCGCTTGAGATCGACCAAAGATCGACCAACCTCGATGATGGCGAAATGTTTGCAAATGTTAAGAAGGAAAGCACTGGCTTCCTCCTGGAATTCTGGGATTGACTCGGCAAACATCAAAGCCTTGAGGAGGCGTTTCATGGTTTGATCCTCGTGGTCTTTCTTCGGAATCGAGCGTTCACGATCTGAAACCTCAAAGGGGGCCAGGTTTATGTCCAACTTCCGTGTAGTCAGGTCCTGGGCTTGAAGGCGCAGCAAGCGTGGAAAATCATCGGGAAGCTGTTCATAGCCAATACGCAACTTGATCTGTGCTTTGATAAAATGCAAAGATTGCTTCTTGTAGTGTGCATCGTATTGGCGATTCTGGTTGTTCTTGCTGGCTTTGGGGATCTCCATTAGTTTCTGAATAGCAGATTCAACGCCCATCTCAGCCGGGAACGCTCTGTCGTGCTTCGACCCAATAAGTCTCACGTCGAAACTTGAAGGATCGTCAGCAAACTCCTTGTAACTCAGCGGAAGAGCACCGGTCATAAACTTGCGGTTTCTGCCGCCGAGCTTTCCCAGAATACGCATTGTGGTGTGCGCATGGAAGTGACTGTAGGGGTGAGGTTTGAGGTGGTCGAAGAGGGCAGTCATAAGCTCGTCAATTACCGGTGCCATGATAGGGTCCAAGTAGTCAGCAGTCAAATTATCAACGCAAAGTTCCAGAGTTCGCAGACCCTGTCCAACAAGATCAGTGCCAGCGCGCAGTGCGACAACAAGTGGACGCATCAAGAAACTCAGATGCGGCAACAAATGACTAAGTCGTGCCGGGACCGTGAGGCAAAGCTCAACGTAGAGATCTCGTTCAGATGGTTTTCGCGCAGCCATTAAAAGGTTGTTCAGCACATCTAACAGCATCTCAAGTAGAGGAAGTATTTGCTTGTATAGCTGTTCAAACTTGCCACCACCGATGCTCCTGAAAAGAGATCGCAGCAGCAAGAAGTAGTTCATGGGCTCTTCTGCTTTGGTTGATAGCTCGATCGACTTGGTGACAATGTTAACCACGTGTGGCAAAAGAACCTGCTCATTCTGAGTTGCGAACAAAGTGACTGCCATGAATGCCAGTTTGAACAATCTCAACAATATGGAGGATTTCTTCACATCCGCCGAGCCCACTTGATCGATGCGTTCCATCAAAAATTGCAAAAGCATACCGCAGAAACTAGGAGAGGTAGCTTCGCTTGCAAGGAAGAACTGGGGAATGTGAAGTAGACCCGTGTGCTCAAAGATCATGTCGTAAAGCCTAGGGATCTCCTGCTGGAACACCTCGTGGAATGTGGCAGGGTCGATTGCGTGGAAAACTGTCGCAAATGTCTCCAGGAGGTCCTTTTCCTCTTTGCTGCTCGAAACCATGTAGAAGTTTGCCATGTACTCGACAGGCGACATGTACTGCGACTCAGCGGCAGGCTTCTCGATCTCGTAGTATCTGAAGACATAAGCGCCTTCACGGAAGAGCTTGACTATAACGTTGACTTCCTCAGCAGTGAAGCCATAAGAGACATCCTGCCAGTGAGCTGGGGCATTTTGCTGATCGATAGGGTTGCCGACATTGCACGTTCTCAACTGATAGAAGGTGTTCTTGAGGCCGGTCATTAGGTTACGGAAGAGGAACTTGTTATCGACCACTGGATCTGCCCCTCTATCGCGTGGATTCGAGGTCTTGATAGGAACTGCGCTGAAGATATCCGTCTCATCCCAGTCAGGAGGTTGGTCTTTATTCGCGAGGTACGTCTCAACAGTGCCGGCCTGGGTTTGTTCCTTATAGAGCTTCGAGAGCTTGACGGCATTGGGATACTGTCGATTCATGGCAGCAAACTTGTCGGCGATGGCGTTCAGGATCATGATGAGGTAATGTCGAGCGTCAACTTTGTTGGGGAGCTTGGCAATACATTCGGCCATGTTCAGGAGAAGTTTGGCACTCATAGTCTGGAAGCTCGTGCCAGGGAAATTATCCTGCAGGTTTCGCGTGTAGACCTCGACTGTCTTGCGAATCTGTTCTGGGTTAAGAGAATCACGAACATGGTGGATGAGATCAGCAAGCATGCTGTATGCTAGAGGCCTCATAGTCTCGTGGACCGTCAAACCATCACCTGTGAGGGTTCGTTCATCCAATAACTCATCAATTTTGGGAATGAAAATCTTCCTAAAGTTGTAGTTGATGATGTGACGAATAGCCACAATCAGCTCTTTCCTTGTCCCCGACTTCTCTCGTGGGCAGTCCTTCAGAAGCCTCAAGACGATATCAGGTAGACGTGGAAGAAAATCGTTGAGTTGTGAAGCATATTGTCGGAGCAGGTAGGCGAGAAAACTCATCGTCTTAACTTGAGCTGTAATGAAGTCGCCGAACGCCGCTCTGTTCTTGATCGCTGGGCTCACTCCGGTATGAATCGTTCCTTTCGCGGCAGCATCGGCATGGGCTTGCTGCTGTGCAGCTGCCTGTAGGCACAGGACATTCTGAATCAGTGGCACAAACTTCCTCACATTCTGTTGTACCGTGTTTCTGTAGACCTGAAATATCGATACCACTATTATTGGACACTCTGACAGGACTTTGAAAGATTGCATGCCCTTCAGGAGTGGACGATTCTGCTGCTGGGGATCAGTACCAAGATCGTTGACTGATGCCACCGGGGAACCAGGCCTCGGGGACTGGAAATTGGTTTGTGAGCCACCAGGGGTGGATGGAGCGCCTGGCAAGAGAGGTGAAGCCTGAGGAGCATTGTCCAGTTGCTCGCGAACAACCTTTTCCATCTGCTCAAACAGCTCCTGTATCAATGAGAGGAAGAGCTGGACCTTGCCCTGTAGCACTTTATGCTGGTGTCGCATAATATCGGAGATAATCTTTACACATAGCGTCGCGTTTTCTTCATTGTCTGTTCGTACAAGCTGCATTAACAAATCGACGGTCTCTTCGGCGTAAGGTTCGAAGGGTTCGGTAGGCGCGGGGTGGGTGGGTAGTCGATGGAGGACTTCGAGGATGCAGTTGCGCAGTTTCTAAAAAGGCTATGAGATGTGTTCATAAGTACAATAGACGTTTGAACTCACCTGCTCCGGGGAATTGCTGTGAAATGTACATGGTCCCTTGAGGATGCCGATGAAGATGGGCATCAAACGTTTGAGAAAGGGGGGGTATATGGGACCACTTGTGTAGTGATCTAAGCTGTCGCGCAACGTCGTTGCTGCCTCAAGCTTAAGTCTGACATCTGTGATGATATGTGAGCTACATGACAGACAAGAAGGAGATGCGACCATCGCAGGATGGTGGGGTCACAACTCCTATAATTCCATACCTATGTCGGCAGTGCTGAGTCGCTTGACGACATCGTCAATCGTGGTGCCCGACATGACTGCACTATCGGCGTCCACAGAATACGATGCGACCTTCCATGCGCGCGAGGGTCGATATCGGGTTGACCCTGGCTGCCGTTGAAGACGGCTTCAAGGCTAGAGCTTCGCGAAGCTGTCGCGAAAGCTAGAGATGTCGCAGAAAATCGTCGGTATCGTTTCCGTCTGTCAAAATGAAAGGATCGGACGTATAGTATGCCGTATAGCTCGTGGGAGAGTAGATTATGGAGAGGTTGGATAACGTTGGTGTGATGAAGATTAGAAGTCTGGGGTTTAGTTCAAGATTGACAATGACATGAAAGTCACTTCGCGTTGAAAATTACAGAAACACCAGACCTGGGGCGTGCCGTCGCCAATTCCACTTGCGCTAGGTGCGGGAGGATCATTGTTCCGGGATTTAGTGTGGGTGGTTAGCCAATGAGGTGGAGAGTGTCGACCAGGATGAGAAGCTCTGTGCTGGGTGCGATGGGCTTATCGATAAGAACTCGGACCGCACTTCTTATCGACTCTCCAGAGGTTCACCAGCCAATCATTGTATGGGCTCCTTGTTTGTGTAAGTCGTCCGAGAAACGGACTGGCACCTATCAAACATGACGCAGATGTAGGCACTCGATTTGTAACAAAGAATTCAATGTCGCATTCACAAATTGACACAAATAGGTCGCAGCCAAGCTGCCAATAGAAGTCGAACAATAAAGAGATCTCATGGTGTTGCATATGTGTTTTCCTACGTTGCTTTAGTTGTGATTTCGTCGCTCATATGTAAATAGCTAAACTGACAAGGGAAGTTTGACGACAAGCGTGCTGCAAACAGTTTGGGTGCCCCACCACGAGTGATCATTTGCCAGGCAGTTCTATCACCAGCAATTGTTGTAAGTGGAGAATGAGCATGATTCACTCACTCCTCTCTTATCACTATTTCTATAACAGCTAGAGGCAAGCTTTGCGCAACGTTTCAATTCTCTTTTATCTCGATTCAAATTCACTCTTTGAGAAGTTGATTCTCTTTGACAGTGAATAGGTTACCAAATTCACCTCGTCTTGTCTATATAAATATCCGCCCTCCCATTCTAACATCAGCTTCTTTCCACCACCATCACCATCAACAATCAACTCAATCAACACGATAGAGACGCAACCAGCAGGAGACCAGTAAACATTACCGTCAAGATGAGTGGAGAATTTTCTGCCTTTTTCTATGGCAAGTTTTATCTTGTAAAGTATAGATGACATGGAGCTAATATGAATCCAGGCACTCTGGTAAGACGCAGTGTTAGAACCCTATCATCAGACAACAACTGATAAGCCAAAAGATGGCCCCAGAAGTTTTCTACAGCGTGTGCTACGGGACTAAGAACCCCGCCGATGCCATTAAGAAGATGCACACTTTCACCCCAGCAATTCTTGAGGGTCATTGCCGCCATCGTGTTGTCGGTGCAGACTACCCTGCAGTCGTACCCGAAGAGGGCCACTCTGTCCGAGGCATCTACGCAACTGGTATCACCGACGGCAACCTGTTCAAACTTGACTGGTTCGAGGGATCAGAATACTTTCGCAAGAATGTTCAGGTTAAACTTCTCAAGCAGGATGGGGATGACATGGTTGAGGGTGAGACCAAGGAGGCTGCCGTTTACATCTTCAACAACAATGAGCGCCTTGAGAAGCGAGAGTGGGACTACGAAGAGTTTCGCAAGGAGAAGATGAGGTCCTGGACTCGAGGTACCTGGATGTTTGATGACGGTAAGTTGTCGAGTGGTGTTTTACTATGGCTAGCATCGGCATGCTGCAGACGTCGCCCGAAGACGCTTATTGACTCATGATGTTTGTTTAGAACCAGCGACTGTCGAGGAAGAGACCGTGAAGTCCGCCGTCTAAACCCGAAGAGTTTCGGTAAGCGCCGTCATGTTATGATGTGGCCTTGATGAGGATTATTGGGCAGTTATGATGAGCTGGCCTGGCGGTGAGAGATATCACGACACCTCGCTACCAGCTGGACGGTTGACATGTTGAGGGGTATGAGCAGGTTGAGATTTGACAGCCTTATAGCGTACAGGAATAGACATGGGTTTCGGCGATTGTAAGCGCCCATAAATATATGAGAGTACGTGTCGTGAGTAGAATGTTTGCTATCGGGGTATCATGGTGACCTTTTGGGCCTTGCTCCACCTTTACCATATGGCTGGATCTGTCAAGGACTATGGGCGGCTAATACCAGAATATTGGTGCTGGCCGCATAAAATGTTCACTCACATGACTTGCTGGCTTGCTGATATGGCGATTTTATCAGATCATTTGATTATTCTTCTGATATTCAAAATTGGTGGTGATGTATGTCTATTTTGAGACTATTCAATAAAGACAGGGTAGGGGGCAAGGACGCTCGGTGTTACCGATGCTGCTCAGCCTACTTGCATTGATGTATGTAAAAATATCAAACGTTACACCAGATCCTTTAACCGTGAAGAGTAATAGTAGCTGTTAGAAGTAAAGGTGATCTCGATTCTGTAGTCACCGTTCACTTCAAACACCATAGCACCGAGTGGCGTAGGATCCGGATGGTTAATCTGTTGTTGGAAGGTGGCTGAGGAAGCACCCAAAACAACGGAACCATGATCCAAGTCAGAGCGGAATCCTTCGTCCAAGAAGCACAGTCTTAAGTTTGGATATAGTGGGTACACAAAGTGCATTTAAACCGAGCATCTGATGGTCTCAGCATTAATTAATTAATTACAACAGATGGTAGGAACAGGAAGTCCGGACCAGTAAACTATCCACTATACACAAATAACATGATGGAGATCTGTGGTCGGTGCTTTTCACATGCAAGAGACAAGACTCTGGTAAGATGCTGGTCCTGGAGTTTCAGGCCCAGAGAGGAAAGTCGACAAAAATTCCAAGACAAGTCATCTTAACAAAGGTTCTGAAGGACGAGCATGGGTGGTGAAGCCTGATGCTGATGCTGATCCTACATGTATGAGAAAGTCTCATCCAGTACGCTGGTGTATCAGTTGAGATGACAGTTCCAACGTCCTGGTTTCTTACCTGTTTCCTACAATGACAAAGCTGTCCGAGCCAGAGCCGCAGACACTTAGAATCACGAGAAAAGATGGGTCAACAGTCGAATAAGCATTCCAGCGGTTATGTTGGTGGCATAATTGGCTGTGCTGAGCATGTAAGTCACTCGAAGGCGACAATACCAAGCCGATGGGAATGGCGTTTTAGTTACGCTACGATTGGGTCTCGATATGCGCCTGGAGATTTTGATAGAGAAAGAAAACAGGGCTGAACAGGCTCCACGTTTTGATTTTCAACGTCCAGGAAGAGATTTGGTCGCATCATTGGCCGCAGATGTCATACAAAATCAGCTTCGAGTTAGTGACAACTGAGGTGACGTGGAGAGGTTGATTGTTCCAATAAGACGTTGCTGCCTTTATTTGAATTCACGTAGCGGTGAATCTTGCCGCTACTAGAGTTATTAGTTCGCTTAGGTACTACTTAACAATATGCCAGGACTGTAAAATGGAAAGAACAACGTTTGTTCTGGGCGGTTACAACACGGAAATTCAACGGGTCTCCACAACCGGTTAACAACCATCAGGCACCAGTAGGTAAGGTAACCAGGCATTGAACATCACAACACTAACAATCAATATCAAACAATAAACACCAAAAGCACACATCACGATCCATCAGACGAAGCAAGGTTGTAGTCCACAAAAAGTTTCTAGTCGCATCTACTTCTGCCACAATCCGCCGAGAACTTGCCCCTTTTTCAACGTTACATCCCGAATGTGACTGAGTTTTTTTTCTTTCCTTTCCATCCCTTCTCAGTGTTTTTCTCCCTTCGTCCCTTCAAAGCCCAGAGTCTTTTGGGTCCAAAGGGATGGCTTTGAAACAGGGCCTGTTTCACTAACAGATGGGAGATCCAAAACTCCACACCCACTGAATAGTTATTGCAACCCACACAACGTCAACCCGAAAACCCACTGCACCACCCTCCAAAGACCATCATCAGCCCCTGAAAGGAATGGGAAGGAGAGAAGAAAAACACTCCGGAGGTAAACAGGGGATGTCGTGCAGGGGTTACTCGGTCAGTCTTGGACTCCTCGACACTGGAGGACCCATGATGTGGGCAAGTCATGGCCACTCCATGATATTCGGTCCCTGCTATAATGGCGATCTCTTCAGGGATTGACTAACAAAATTTGACCTCAGTCAACATGTGAAGACAAAGAACATATCGACTCGAAAATGGCTCATATGCAGTTTGACTATGAGACACTTAGATGTAAAACATCGAGCCAAACGAAACATTTTACTCAACAAAAGCACATCGCGGCTTTCTATCCAGCTTGCAGAACCTTCCTTCTTCAATATCGTATCGTCTCGTGTCACTGCCCAAAGAAATGTTTACGGCTTGGCACATTGTTGATGGCCGACTGGCTGTCGTTGTTTTGCCGCTAATCCTCTTCCACTCATTCGGCTGGTCCGCCCCTTGCTCCTCAAGGCTTGTATCCCTGCAGAAGTGTGCTTCTCAACCCCTGATTGGCATCGTCTTCGATCACTTTTCAGGGGGGTCAAGGGGGTGAACACTATGGCTAGCAAAAGACCACAGCCAGCCATCTTGAGGGAGCCAATACTCGCATGTCGCATGTTCTTGAAAAACAATCGTTTTTCGACTTATTCTTCGGAACAGAATGTCCTTGACTATAATGGAACCCTTTAGTCATTGAGTCCCTTATTTGAGACTTTTTCGCCACATGAAGAGAATTTCCAAGCTGGCAAAAAAAAAAAATCACAGAACCAACCCACAGTGACCTTGTGATACCGACCGAAGCACTGGAGACATTCTTAGGACTTCGACTGCATAAAGACCCATTGTCCCCAAAGTGTGGCGGGCTCCTATCCGAGCAGACGGTTCTCGACCAGGGTTGATTGGTGGTCGTGCAGCAGGATGGATTTGGCTTGGAGGCACGACTTCAATGCACACCAATGCTCAGGCGCATAGCTAGACCGTTATTGCCCCGTGCTATCGTCGGCGGCCTACACTAAGCTGACGGCATTGTCCAGAAGATACGAATCATGTTGCTGCGTGGCTTGGTGAGCCAGGAACCAGCCATATCCGCCCTGCTGCGAGCTTCTCGGACCCTTGCAACACAGCATGACACTCGTCATGTCGTTGTGGCTCTACCACCAGCTTCCCCACTGACTTGCCTCTTGGACCTCGACTCATCCCTGCCATGGTGCAGGGTCTACGTTGACTCTAGTCAGGGGCTCGGTCCTCGTCTGAGCTCTAGACCCAGGGACGTTCGTGAGCCTGTCCGCTCCACACGACTACTGGGTGATCAGATTCTTCTTGAAACAATGTCTCCAGCCTATCAAGGAATCGTCACCATGCATCGCCTCTTGGTCTTTGCGCCCCAAGTCACTCAGTATGCCTCGAAATACGATGGTGTGAGTGACTCAACCGAGCCTTACTGGCTGATATCGACTTTCCAGATTCGACAGCTCCATGTTCGAATGGGGCGACACTCCACTGATCTCCCTCGACAAGCATGTCTCTGCCGACAGGTCTCGCACATGTCCTGCTCCCGTCGTGTGGCCATGGGCTCTTGAACACCAGTCCTTTGGTCTGAATCGAGTCCATATAAGACGGCTGCATCACCGCTCCAGTTTCGACTTCTTGCTCATCACGACTCATTCAGTCCTTCAGTCTATCCTTTAAACGTGAGGTTGTCGCCAGCGACATTCCATTCCTTCTTCATTCTCTATCAAGGCTAGTCCTTTTCTTTTTCATCCAAACTCACTTTTCGTGTATTGCCTGGTGCATTACCGTCCATCCCTTTCACTTGTTTTTACACTTCGAGTACGACTTTTGTCCTACGAATCGAACACTTTTCGACACTGTCTTGACGACAATCTCACGATCAACATATACCCGAATCTATCGTCTGGAACGTTTAGATTCTTCTACCCTCATTCACAATGTTTGCCAAGTCTCTTGCCCTTACTGGCCTGGCCACTGTTGCCAGTGCTCACATGCTTATGAGCAACCCCGTACCTTACGGTAAATCGAACCTGGATAACAGCCCACTCCTTGACGATGGATCAGACTTCCCTTGCAAGATGAGAACTGGTGTTTATGAAGCCCAGGGCGCTAGCAATGTCTACGAACAGGGCAGCACACAAACTCTTTCCTTTGTTGGTCAGGCTGTTCATGGTGGAGGATCTTGCCAGATCTCTATCACCACAGATGCCAAGCCTGACAAGAACTCAGTCTGGAAGGTCATCAAGTCCATTGAAGGAGGTTGCCCTGCCAAAGGCCAGGAGGGCAACATGGGAGGCAATGCTGATGCCGAGGATCCTTACAAGTATGACTACACTATTCCCGCAGAACTGGCGGCTGGTGACTACACCATTGCTTGGACCTGGTTCAACAAGGTTGGAAACCGCGAGATGTACATGAACTGTGCTCCTCTCACAGTTACTGGTGATGGCGGTTCCGCAGATCATCTCGATACTCTGCCTGACATGTTTGTTGCCAACGTTGGAAATGGCTGCGGAACTAAACCCAGCACCGATCTGAAGTTCCCTGACCCTGGCCAGGATGTCGACAGGCTTAACGGCGCCACCGAAGCGTTCGCTGAGCCCACTGGTACATGCCAGGCAGCCTCTGGCGGTGATGGTGACAGTGGTGACGATGATACACCTGCTGCCACTACTGCCCCTGCTTCCGAGCCTACCCAGGCTGAACCAACTAAGGCCACTTCTACCGCCAACAGCATCCCCGGTGGTGTCTTTATCACTGTGTCTCAACCTGCCACCACCAATGCTCCTGCCACTACTCAGCCTGCTGAAGAGCCTGCAGTTACTTCAGAGGCTCCTGCTACGACTGCTGCTCCTACCCCTGACGAGGGCTCTGACGAGGGCTCCGATGATGGCTCTGACAATGACTCTGGCAATGATTCCGGATCAGGTTCTGGAGGCTTTACTGCTGGCACCGCCTGCACTAATGAGGGCGAGTGGAACTGCATCAGTGGAACGTCCTTCCAACGTTGTGCTAGTGGTACCTGGTCCGGAACCCAGACTTTGTCCGAAGGCATTAGCTGCACGCCTGGTCAGTCTACTGACATTGGTCTTGCCGCCGTTAAGAGAGGCAAGTCTGTCATGCGCCGTCGGGTCCTTCGTTTCCGGGGTTGAAGCTAAATGGTGGGCTGGTTGTCTTACTGGGAAATCTTGGAGTTCAAGGTCGGGTGAAGGGGAACATCCAGGTGTCATACATACAGGGATCCAACTTGGAGGGTCTGTACAATACATATACTTTCGATTGGTTAGATTTTTTCTCTCTTTATAGATCATTGATGTCGTTACTTTCTATTTTTCCCTGGATCTGCTTAATACCCTATCCTATAGCCACGTCTCATTGTGAGTTTTCTGATCCTTAGTCTTCAACAATCGTGAACGTAGATGAGCAAAACCTCCCGCTTTTCTTGACATATTTGTGTCCACACGAACCACATGGGGATCCAGTTCAATTCCCAAGTGCACTTGACCATCCATCCCGACATATCGCCCAAAACTATAAGTACGGTCGGATTGGCCAGGAAGACGTTTTGTAATCGAGCTGATAAGTCGACTTGGTGCAATGTAGGCGACAATAGATCCTATGGTCGTAGGCATTCTTGGAAGTGAGAAGGCGACAGCTTGGAGATAGAACAGTGCAGTTACTACAGTATTCAAGGCCAGGATAGTCATTGTGATGACAAATGATGTAGGTTCCATGAATATCCGAATCTCCTCAGTACTTCTGATTGCTGCGACTGGTGCGCCAGTGTTGTTCGTTTCGAAGATGCGATCGTTCAGGCTGAGCATTAGGGCGAATTGGCGACGGTATATATCTTCCACGATAGGAATCCAGTCTCTAGGATCCGGGACGGGCTCATTGGGGTCCAAATGGATTCGTGTATCGTTAATAACGCTGATGAAATAATTCATCCAGTCTCTTGCGACTGTGTCGTTGTGCCACTGTGAGCGAGCATTATTCCAGTAGCTAGTGTAATGTTTGAGCATCGAATATGAGTGAGCCTCAGAACCTGGGTAGTCCAAGGTATGCTTCACTTCGCTAGTTCGCTGATAGTCCAGGACATGACCGTCTTTGTCGATTGAAACATTAAACAGAGCAGTCTCGAAAATCGGTATACAAATGGCGACACTAGCCTCGGCCGTTCCATTGAGATCCTCCGCTTTGGCTGTACGGCCCCAGCCAAGAGTCAGTGCTGTGTTGCATGGGTCTTGTCCTTTGAACGTCGTACGTGGTCTACCAAATTCAACAGCTGAGATACCGCTCGAGCGGTTCGTACTTGTTTGCCTCATCTCATAAGCAGCCCAATCTGCAAACACCTTCTGGCTACACGTTTTGTTCAACTCTTCATCAGACATATCGAGCCTAGCATCGGGCACATGGCGTGGAAGTTTGAAGCGAGGCACAGCTGTGCAATTGGCCTGCACACCAAAACCTCGGGTTTCCAGACTAAATGAGTCTTCTGTACTTGCTTTTTGGACGTTGCTTATATTGTACCTCTGAAAGAAATAGTCCCGTGAAACCCATGGCGGAAGTGGTGTCCCAGAAGTTAGATTCGCCAAAGCCACATACATGTGATCTTGGTACTGGATAGTCGTGATCATGTTCTCGCTCAACCAGACGTCGAGTGTTGTGACGGAATGGTTTTCGAACCGCGGGGCGAATACTGGCTGCACCATCTCGGTGTACTGGGCGATCATCGGACCTTCGTTGAACAAAGAACCGAGGCCAACAGCCAGAACATTAGCTAGTATAGCCATTGTACAGACCAGGGCAAGAATGAAATGTTGAGACTTGAGAGCCTTCCAGAAAACGAGCTGGGGAGGAACGGAGGTGTAGATGGCATCAATAGAGCATGATGGTTTTGCATGCCCTTTCCAGAGATCTTTAAACGGCTGCAAAACACAGAGGAGACGATTGAGAAGAACCCAGAAAGGTTCCACGAGGGTTGCGAATATAGTGGGGATATAATTCTCGAGAAGCTGAAGGACTTCAAAATTGTTTGAAGGACGGTGTAATCCTATAATCGTGAGCGAAGACTAGAAAATTGATGAAGAAAACGTACCTCGTAGTATGGTTTCTTGCTGTTTCAAATAAGATAAACCGATGATCGCACCGATGAGACTCAATCCAAACAACACACCGCTCGTTTTCCTTAACGCCCAAGGTCGGATGGGCTCGAAATATCCTTTTTGGGTAGGTTCAAGTTGCTGTTTTGTTGAAGTTCCTATGAGATTCTCATCGGTGAGTAGTTTGATGCTGTTTGAAACACCATCTGAATCAAGAATGAACTTAGTGTCTTGTAGACTGTCGAATAACCTGGTATCATTGGCGTTATCCAGTGATTTTATTTCTGAGATAAGCTGTGAACTATCTTGAAGCAGCCGAGCATGTCTCGCAATTGAAGAAGGGTTGAGGGTTAAATTGCTAAGTGCAGTACGACAGAACCACAGTGTTGCCGCGGAGAATATTATAACGATTGCCAGAACACTTTCCAAGATGGTCGCAAAAAGCCTACTTACAACAACCCCAGTCAAGAAAAACTCAACTGACGCGGTAGAGGCTGGGCTGTCCGTTCCGTTGTTCAGGAGCTTACTGACAGCTACCGAGAATAAATACTGATGGGCTTCATGATAGATCTCGGCAAGCAATTCGGGTGAAGAATAGTCTGTAGTCGGCAGGTCCCGACCAGCTAATGCAAACCCGACCATGTTAGAGACTGGTCTAGTGAGCCCTGTGTAGTTGAGCCGAGGGTGCTGCTCGACGACGCTGTTGTAAGGATGGTCTTTGACTATCGGCTTCTCGGCCATTCCATGGGCAAGTAAATGCTCAAAAGCCGTCGAATTAAATTCATCTTCCGAAAGGATTTCCCGCGGGCCTAGTGTTTGGATCGAGTCACTATCGGGCTTGAACGAGCTCGAGTCTACCTTTGCCATCACTTTCTGCTTATAATATTGGGGTTGGCAAAAAAGTGCCGTGATATTGAAATCAGGAGACGGATCCCATGAGACAGGGACGGGCTTGGACCATAGAGCCAAGAACTGGTGAGTCGAATTGACAGTTGGTGGACATCGCGGACCACCGAGCCAGTGGTCAGAATAAGCGTTCGAGTGGTAACCAATGTAAAACATCGAGAAGTTGGCGTTAAAGTTGAATGAAACTGTCATGTTACAGCCTTGCCCATTGAGAAAGTTGAAGGATGACTTTGCACGTGGTCCATCTTGCTCAATCTCAGCAGGCCAACAGCTTAGTTCCGTCGAAAGTTGTGTCGTCTCAGCAGTCCAGTTCGATCCGACTGATTGAGGTGCAGGATCGTTATCGACGTAGAAAGGAAGTAGTGCATATTTCGCAGTTGTAAAAGATGGAAAAGGCTGGCCGAGCCACCCAATAGCGTACCCAGTATTCAAAATCTCGGGATCTATAACAGATACGTGCTCTTTCATAGGGAGCAGCTGAGATAGAGATGCAATATTAGTTGTAACATTTTGCCGGATAACGTCCGTTCCGAGAAGGGCACTCTGAAGTGGTGTTAGGAACCAAAAGACGATGACCATGGCAGTACCTCCAAAGAAGACGGGCCAATGCCTGTATGAGAAGTCAACCCAGAAATCCAGCCAGAATAAACACTCAACAAACCTTCTCTTCGCAGCTTTGAATGGAACCAATCCTACGAAGTCAAATTGATAATCCAAAAAGATGGAATTCTCCGCAGTTGCACCCTCGGGCTTCGAGAGCTCAAACCATGGCTGCATTCGTTTGACATCCAGATCGATCCAAGTCCATATCATGCTGTATAGCACAGCGATTATCGTCGGTACGTAGAGGTAACTGAACTTTACAAAAGGGGGTATATCGTCGAGGGACGGTGATAATGCCAGTCCGCCTTGTGCTTGACTTCGTTGAGCGAGTGTTTCGACAGCGGCGGCGAGAAGAAGGGTGAGAGTTATAACAGCGAGAAGGATCGGCGTCGATAATGAAAGCGGTTTCCATCCCTTTTTCGAATTTGAACTTGCATCAAAGGTCGAAGCATCCTTTATACCTGTTGTCGACACGGGCTTGTAGCTACCCAGACTTGTCACGGTTGTCTGACTTCCAATCTTTGCTTCGTCATTGCGGATTCTGAACGCCGCAGCTGCCCAGCTTGCCATATTGGTAGACCGATCAAGGGGTTCAAGAAAGTAAAGATAGGCCAGACATCAAGATTAAAAGAAAGACAGAGAATAAGAAATACAACGAGAAAAGAGCCACGGGTTTAGAACTAACGGGATGGCAGATGTCTTTAGATACTCATCCCCTCCATGGCCGGTGGATATCTGCAGGATCTCAAAATTCCAGAACCAACAGTCCAAAAACATAACCAACAGCTGAGAAGAAAGGAGACAAACAGAACCCCTCAGGAAATGGGTGAGCAACTGTTAAGAACACCGGATTCTGCATGTTGGTCGTGAACTCAACGCACGAAACACTTGCATGGCCCCCGACGATCCGTCCCACAGTCCCATCCAAAGCAGAGAAAACCGCCTTCCCCAAGCGCCGTACTGATCACTCGACCAATCCCACATTCACATTCTCGACCTGATATGCCTGTCCCAGGTCCTGAACGTCTCGAGAACCCCTGTTCAGACCGCGCCCATTAACCGCCACATCATGAAACCCACAAAAAACACGCCTTCAGTTTCAAAAGAACGAGTGCCGCAGAACAATCTTGAACCTTTGCCTGAATAGTCGGTACCGCAGCAAAGGTCTGTACCACCGCCAAGTGTACACGTTGGGAAGAATGCGTATTTCGTAGTCTTTGAGCTAAGCTGGACGCCCAGCAACGGGACCTACCGAGAAAGCGACCAGGTCGATTTAAGCGATGCTATTCTGGCCCGGACGGGACTGGGATTGGGAATGGGAATGAGAGGCGGGCAGCCGCTGGAGCTAACAAGCGTGGCGCTGGGCGCGTAACCCGGTCCACATGCAAGCGTGCGTTGTACCAGTTATGGTGATGGATATGTGAATAAGAGATCTCCCCTTAAGCTTGTGATGCATTTGTTGGTGATGCTGTGTTGAAGAATTCGGACCAATTTAAGAGAAAAGTCCGCCTCCAATGGAAGGCGAGATGGCCGAGTTCCAAGTATAACACAAATGTGTAAGTAAATTAACTCTAAAGTTTATTCGAAGGAAGGCACTACAGACTTAGGATGATGCAGGGGCATGAGCACGTCGGTGAAGCGGATGACATGTTGCACATACACAAGGGAAATACTTGAATCGAATGCACATTATCGGGTACAAACCCATATTATCAACATCAGTCATTATTCTATCCAGCACGCAGCTTCAGCAATCAGCCCAACTCAACTCAAAACGTCAAGTCTTATTCATACAAAGATTACATCATTCCATCTCCACGGATAGCGCATCATGTACTTAACATCCCCCAAGCCTCTGCCTCTGCCTCCGCCTCCGCCTAGTCTTATTCCAATTCCAATCCCATCCACTCTTCATCTGCAATCTTCCGTGTGAGATGGTAAAAGTAAAAAAAAAAAAAAAACCCAGATGATCTCTTGGGTAGAAGGATAAATGCTGTATTCGCCTGGTGCCTCCAAAACTCTGCCTTGCTCCCCAGTCGACGCTGTCGTTGGGGTTGCCACAGATCAGTCCATCCTCGAGGATGCTGGACACCTGTGGCCTCTTGTTTGTTTGACGCCCTTAACGCCAGAATGTGTACCATTTCAAGTCAAGAGATGCCTCTTGAATGAGAATTTCGCAAAAATCAGAAAAGACCATCGTGTAGTCGTTGCTTGTGTATGCCGATAGACCATCTCGTCATAGCTGTTCCAGAACCCGCCTACCGTCCACCCGTATCCTTAGATTTCGATTGTCTTCATAGAGTCTCCCACAACCTCGGGTTGCTTTCCGTTTCCGTTGGTCTTGATTAATTCCTCCTCCTCAGTCTTCAACAAGTCTGATTGTACGCGAGGGAGAGTCGTCGCCGTCACCTTGGGCACCTTGAGTTCATTGCTCTGTCGGGGAGATTCGACTTCCACGAGCTTCTCGGGCTGGATCATGGCACTCTCCAACTCGGGGATGGGCGCTTCCTCCGTCACTCTGCTGAGAGTAGGCGTTTTTCCATATCCGGGACGCATCGGGCTTGCGAGAGGAGATGAGCCACTGAGACGCTGCATCGACCTGCCTCGGGTTTCCCCATTCTCGCTTGCACTGGCGTAGGGGGAAGACGATCGTGAACCGAGGGGAGAGTTGGGTTTAGGTCCCATTGACCTTCGCTGAGCAGCCTTTCGACCGTACTTCTGGTCCGATCTCCATCGTAGAATGTTAAAGTAGGAAGGTTCAACTCGTGTCTCCTTAAACTCTCGGAGCTTGAGCTCGTTTGTGTCCTCATCCACGAACCACTTACCGCTGTTGAGGTCATCGGCAACGACAGCCAGGAGGTGAGCCCAAGAGCGAGCCACCACATACTTGGTATCGAAATCGCGGCCAAAAAGAATGATCTGACCCCAATGGCCGCCGGGCCCAGGAGCCACGTCGACAGCCAAGTTGTTACCTCCCCAGTCTCGTACCAGCGGAATCCAGCCTGAGTGGGCGTAGGCCTTTTGGACGCTGTTGGGTGGAACGCAATCTTGGCGTGACATGAGATCCTGTCTCCAGACACCAGAGTCCTTGTTGGGAGCGGCTTGTCGCGAAGATGAAGCTTCACTACTGCTACCGCCAAAAGCCCTCGAAGGAGTAGCGGGCTTGGTAACAGCCGTCTCTAGCAGAAACTGATGGTTGACAGTTCTCCAATTGTCCCATTCCTGGACAATTTCTTCGCAGTCAAGCAGCATGGAGCCGAAGATAATACCGGTCGGGGTTCCTCCTCGCTCCTGGCCATCATGGATCATGAGAGAGTCCCGAACATCTTGTGGGAGTGAGCAGTCGAGCTGATGTTCCAAGTCGTTCAGGTCATTGTTAGTGGCACCCTCGCACAGTTGGTCATATAGTTCGGGATAGTTTTCCTCGGCCCAGTTGTCAATTCTTCTCCAAGAGTGAGCTGCTGGAGGCGCGGGTGGAAGGCCGTCAGAGAAACTCTGCATTGGAACATCGCCAGGACTATGGGATTCGAAACCATCAGTCTGACTAGCATTGCGTGCCGCAATTGACCTCAGACCAGGTGAGTATGGCGCGTTGGGGGAGAAGGGGCCTCCATCGGGTTGTGTAGGAGAGGCACGGCCGCCTTCGTCGAAATAGGGAGAAGTAATATCATGTCGAGAATCGGAAGCGGTGGCTACACCGGTAAGAATACCTCCCCTGTTGTTGTGAAGGGGGACGTGTCGGCCTGTTCGGTGTGGGGAATCGTGGGAAGAATCTGAAAGGGTCAGTTTATTTGGTTTGCGGTAGATTGGTCTGAAATGGATTGCGTACGTCGATCATAGCTGGTCATGGTATGCCAGAAAGAGCGAAAGGCGGATCCGAAACTGCCCAGAAATGAATTAGTAAATGCGCCCAAACAAAATTGTGATGGCCAAGAGATTTTGGACTTACGAGTTGGCCATGATGGGAACAACAAAGGGCTCGAAGCCAACTGCGAGAATAAGGGAAGGATATCGCCTGTTGTTGGATCAAGGAATAGCGGATTAAAAAGGGGAAACAAGTCGGAATCGTAGCCGCCGTTGCAATGACGGGGCAGAAGGCCTCAACGAGAAGGCGAAGAGTTGGCGTGCGCTTGGAATTGAAAGTTTGGTGTTGATGCCAACAATCGAAAAAGCCAAAGATCCAGGGGCAACGAATGGAGGCGGACAACAAGAGGGAGTCGAGTGGCTTGTTTGGATCGGATGGACGCGTGGGGTTGGGTTACGGCGCCTCGCTTGGAGTGAAGACAACGAACGACTCTTGGTGAGGGAGCGGTGAATATTTTGTCAAGTCGAAGAGAAAGTGTAATTTGGAATGAAGAAGTGAAATGGATGAAAGAATGAGAAAAGACAAGACGAGACCAGAGTTAGAGACCAAGACCCCAGAAACCGAACTTGAGTGGGTGGAGGATAAGTTACGTGAGTCGGTCGGGTTAGAGGTTCCTGCGGATTGTGGATTGGGTGGCCGTGTCCTTGTTGATTACTGAGGTGTCTCGAAAAAAAGGAGCGCTGTGGAATTTTGCAAGTAGGGCCGGATGGCGGCTTAGTTGAGCTTTAGGTGACGACGAGTGCTGAAGTAGGTGAGGTGTCCAGTGGACTACTACGCCGCGAGTCGATTGCAGTGCAAGGTCCAGAAGTCTGGAATTGCCCACAGTGGTGGTCGTTTCTGGGGCACTCAGGGATCAAACGTAGCGAATGAGAGCGACCCCTGAATGAAGGAAAAGAAATGAGTCCAAAAAATGGATGAATAAGAAGAAACAAGGGTTACGCACTTCAACGAAGAAGAGGCCGTGCTTTTACAATGGGAAGATTGTTGATTTTTATGAGCACAGGCCTGTTGTTTGAGGGTTAGAATTCCGTCTCGAAAATGAGGAGTTGAAGGAGGGAAAACAAGGCAGACAAGAAAGAGCATGAAAAGAAAGGTTGCCGAGAAGATCAAAAGAGGGACTTGGACTGGGACTGAGAAAATCAGGTTCACTGACAAACAATAGCAGCGACTGCTTGTGACCATGCAATAGGAGAAAGAGAGAGAGAGAGAGAGACAGGTGGAGTTTTCTGCTAGGAAGGAGGATGTTGGAGGGGCGGAAAGTGGAAGCAACAAGCAAGCAGGTAACAGGGGTTGACAGGGACGTTGGAAGTTGAAAGGTACGTACATAGATACTTACTTGACATCTGGTGCAGTGATTTTTACTGGAGTCCGACGGGAAAGTGGAAAGCACAGGCGGGATAGTGGGATAAAGGGGAGGATGGATTGGCATAAAAAAGGTTGCTGATACAGTAGAAATGAGAAATGATCGCCAACAATCATATCCTGTATTGGGGGATGGGAAAGGGGAGAATCCTTGTCACCTGTTCATTATCTATGAAAAAGGATTGGTTCAGAGAGGCTTATAGGGTTGATTTCTGTATGATTAGAGAGTTACATAGGGGCCAAGTTATATCTTTTAAGCAGCACTCCGTTAATTATTATGCATCTTGACTATTACCGTCAAACAATCTTTGCTTGTTCCCTTTTTTTTCTGTGCCTTAGACAGCGGACAAGGCTTGCATACTGCATTTTTCTTTAGTCCCAAAGGGAAAAAAGCACTGCCGGATTGATGCAAGGTACCATCCGGGCTGATGTTCTACGGGGCGATACATCCGTTCACAGTTTTCCGTCCCATGAAGCGGGTCGAAAGAAGTCAAGTTTAGGGGTCCCACAACTGAAATGGGGGTCAGCCTCTTTTTTTGGACTGTTAGCCTCAGGGGCAGCGTTCCTCTTTTGAACTGTCCAGTGTATTATCAAGGGGATTTAACATGTGGTGATTTAAGGTCATGAATGGTGATTTATATGAAGCACCGGTCTCTAGAATAGACATGAGATGACACGCACAAGTTAAAATCGAATGAGTTTGCAATCTAGACCCCTAATAAACAAACCCATTGGCCACCAGTAAATCAGATCTAAATAAGTCAATCATTCTCGCATGTGAATACGAACCTGAGATAAACTTGGATCTGTCTCAAACCAAACAAGGCCTCTGACTTACTTCCCCTGAACAATCTCTGACTCCTCACTCCTCACTCCGTAATCATATGTAACTTCACCCTCTCAATATCTACATATAGAAATCTCGCATCCCCTTTCCCCACTCCCCTTATTTCCTCAGCATCCTTCACCTATTTACAGTATACAATAGTCCACTTTGTAAATCTCCCATCTCCGATATGCTTACATCTCCCCTAGTCCGTTCAGCCCAGAGCACCGCGGAAGTAGAATTCGAGACCAGTAGAAAAAAACAGGGTCTTGATCAATAAAATAATCCAGTTTACTTATGCAAGACTTGATCGTATTTGACATCGCCAAGTCCTATCGTCACCGCCCCCCTTTTCTTCCTCCTGTTGTCTCCAAATATGTATTTACTCCGTCATACCGTGTGCATTGTTTCCCTATAACAACTCACCTGAGTAATGCCAAAGGTTCAGTATTCCAGGCTGCCTCTTGATGTCATCTCTTCCCCATCGCCACACAAAAAACAATCCCGCGTTGTTCCCCTTTCACCCATTACCACACCTGCTTAACTATTCGATGTGTAGGTGGCTTCATCCCAACTCCACGCTAACATTAGCTCACTGCATCTTGATCTCCCTCGCATCCAAAATAAAGAAACGCCTCCTTCTTAATTGCTGACGTGAGCTACGCCTCCCCCGCAAAATCCATCAGCCGCCATATCGTATTTATATTCGACCTGCACTGATCTAACTTATCCTCAAGATCTCGTAGACAAAGTACAACTTGACCTCCCCAGTGTCACACAGTAAACCATTCGTGTGTGTGTATGCATCGTCACCTTGTTTACCTACACATGCACATCACGTGGCCACCGAATGGGCTGCAGCATGATAACAACGGCCAGCGCATTGGTACGCGCATCACAGCAGTCACACTTGATAGTAGTATATGCGTTTACCACAGGTTTGTTCCCTGAACTAATCCACAGCAAACACACCCTTCACCTAGACTTGAAACCTATTTCTTGATTCGCATTGCTCTACAGCACTTTGTTTATCAACGCATCTCGTCATCTATACCCATCAATGTCCAATGAAACCCATTCGTCCCAACACCCTCAACTCCATTTCAAACATGCCCGGCTCAAAATTTCCGAGCACAGCCACTCTTCTTATGCTACACTCTCATGCTGCATGGATTGCCAAAGTACCTTGCCTGCATCTACGCTTGCATATCATGTCTGCCACATGTGCTCACTCAGTTCAAGCAGCTTGTCTGCCATCTGCCTCTTTGCCGCCGAGGCGATACCCCTCTCTGGATTCGCCAGGCCCTCACTGTAGCAAAGCTCAACCAGCGTCTTGAGCTCATCGTAGGAGAAGTGGTTTGGATCCTGGCTGTCACTGCCACCACTCTGTTGCTCCTTGTCCTTAGCCTTTGCCACGATGGCATCCACACCTTGTTCGTACAACGAGAAATAGTTGGCGGCCCGCGCGAGATCTACGTCCTCTTCCACATTCTTGAGGTTCTGCTGCAAGACAAGGATATTGAGCTGCATTCGACCGCAGCCCTTGTCGTTCATCGGCGAAGCTCTGCTTGCATTGCTCACAAGGTAGCAGTTGATGAGCATGCCCAGACCCGTACGGATAAATGCAGTTTCCTTTTCACGCAGATACTTGACGATAGTCTCCTCAAATGCTACCAGCTCCGAGTTCAGGCTGAGGATCTGAGGATCCGGTTCGTTGACTTCTTGGTCAAGAAGATAAGGTGCCACCTCAGGCGACAGAGCGATGTGTAGAGAATGCACAATACGACATCTGATTTCCATGTGAAGTGTGAGCAGAGCTGTTCCGGCTAGTTCCTCAAACGATGACACGATGCTGTCAAAAGCCCTGGAATTTGTTAGTCATGACCGCTTGAGTATGATAGTGTGACACTTACTGTACAGTGTCTTGCGTCAATGGGAGCGACACAGACCCCTCTCCAGCCGAGGCTGTTGTGGGATTATTCATCAACGTCCATCGTCGGTTCGAGTTTCGTGGGAGACTATGCTTCGATGTATCCGTCTCGTGCATAGTAATTTGTCTCAGACCAGCAATCTTCACGGACAACCATTTCATGCTGGTGTAGAGTAGGCACAGTGATGAAATGGAATCACGGTCCTGGATGATATCTCCAGACCCAAGCGGTGCCTCGTCCGTCAACTCCATGAGTTGGTGGATCTCAGTCTCGGCCAGCTTCCAGTCCATCTCATCGGCATTCCACATCCTCATCATCGTTTCTTGTATATCGCCGGGCTCCAGTGAGAAGCGCGCCGATGCCCTCAAGTTATCATCCATATCGGCAGCCTGCTCCTGGGCCTTGACTACCAGTGACTTGTACCAGCTGAAGCACCGGTCGTAGTATCGCATCATCTGTGTTACAATCAACGAACTCAGAGCTTGATCCGGGGGAATCGTGCCCAGCATACGACAGAACGCTGTCACCACCTGGAAGAAAGCACTCGTTCCTCTAAAGATGGGTCGTCGCGACACATGGCTCCAGTTGGGGTCTTGAGAGAAAGCATCGACCTCCCCAAAGACAGTGTCACTCAACTTCGCAAGTGTTTCGTCGAGCTGAGGTTGGAAGACGTTGACCAGGAAGTTATCCAAGAACGAAGTCAACGTGCTCGCAGCAAGGTCCGAACCAGGGGGAACGATGTTCTTTAGCCGCTGCAGGAATACAAGAGTAGGTGGTAGCAGAAGACTCATGTTGAATACACTGGCTTCCACCAAGGATTTGTAAGAGCCAGTGGTTGACTGAGAGCCTCCGTAGCCGCCATAGCCTCCGTAGCCACCATCTCCGCCTCGTCTACCGCCGTCAAGCACATTTCGGTTCTTCTTGTCGGCACCCGGTTTGCGGGATCCAAGTCCAGGCACAGCTTCTTGAATGATCCCTTCGAGAGCATCATTTTCGGTGGTAATATCCGTCGACTTGGAATCCATCTCGGAAAACTTGAACAGATGCTCCCGCAATGAATCCTTCTTGCCATTCATGCCGTGGCCTGGATTGGGAGTGTCGAATTGGTATACGTCGGCATCCGTGGTAACATAGTTGTGCAGTAGAGTCTTGATCTCGTTCTGGTACAAATTCCATAGCTCTTTGAAGCTACCCAGGAGAGCGCTGTTATTGCCGGCACCTTCACGTCGAATGAGGGTCTTAATGGACTCATGAAAGACGCGATGGCCCTCAGCAATGGCCTCGAATTTGCCATATAAAGACCATAGAAGATCATAGATGACATCAGCTCGCATCTGCGTTTCGCGTGCTCCGTAGACGTGAAGACCTTCACCTTTGGCAGAACCTCCACGTAATGAGCTGGGGTGACGTTGATCAACCTCGTTTATAGTTTCGTTGACAATTCCAAATAATTCCACAGGTAATCTGTTTTTGAGGGTCTCGACCGCATTCTGAAGTCGTCCTAGTTTGTTCAGCGACTCTACCAACAACTCAACATAGTAGAACGTGTCGGCCTCTGGGTTCCTCATCGGATCTTCAGTAACCGCATTCTCACTGTCGATTGCGTCAAGAACTGTATGGAATGGTACGATGGCCTTAGCATCTGCATAGCCATCAGTGGAGGCACCCTGAGTCTTTGCTAGGCTCTGCCATCTCTCTTGACAATATGGTGATTTTAGGTATAGATGCTCGTGCAACTCCTCCACCAAAATGTCCATCAAGGCTGTCTCTTGGTTTGTAAGGTAACTTCTCAAATCGACAAGTGCACCGATATCGTCCAGTTCAGGTTTCCTAAGTTTTCGGAGAGCATTCTGCAACACCTCTACAGCAGCCAGGAAGCGCTTCTCGGATATTCGCGCCTCTAACTGATCCGGCACTGCTCGCAAGTCGTCGAGCTCGTTCAATATCTGCAGAAGATCGTCATATTCTTGTGACGTCTTGGAAAGCTTCTTAAGCTCTGGGTCGGTCGCACACAGACTCGTCTTTGCACTGGCAAGTGAATCCTTGAGAGTGCGCACTCGTTTTTGAGAGGCTTGGATGCTTCCTTGAATTTTATGGAAAGTACCGATAGAACTGTTGAAACCCTGATGATGTTCATGCACAATGCCCTTGAGGGATTCTTGTAGATAGTTATGCGACTGCTGAAACTTGTCATACTCGTGCGCGCGGCCGACAGAACTATTGTCGAGGAGCTGGAGGGCAAGCTGAACAGGAACGCAATTGTCCTCACAGAGGGAAGGCCATTCGGATCTCACATGCTCTAGCACCTCTGTGATTTGGCCAGCAGCTACTGTTTCATGTTGAGGTTGAGGTTGAGGTTGTGGTACACGCGATCGAGACGGCATGCTTCGAAGTGATGGCGGTGCCCGAGGCTGCTGGAAGTTGGGAGGGGTGGCATATCGATCACTGCCGTATCCATCTCCATAAGAAGGTCTTTGGAAATCATCGCTCGGGCGGCCAAAGTTGCCGTAGCCGTTGCCCTCGCGTTGCGATCGGCCGTATCGATCCGACATGGTGGGAGGTTTATGTGGTAGTTATGAGGAGAAGGGCGTGGATCACGAGTAGTTCGGTAGTTCGGAGCGCATTGTCGCCAGAAGAAGGCGACGAGAGAAGAATTTTTCGGCAGCAGAGTTGAGGTTTTGGGAGAATCTAACTTTGCAGGAGCAGACGCAATCTGGGGATTATAGTTCCAGGTTGTCGTGTTGTTGAATATCGAGGGGTTGGAGCTTAACTTGATGGTGTAGGTGCTGATCTGGACCTCCAGCTGAGACAGCAAGGGTACGTACCTAGTAGGTACCTGACAAGGAGCTCAGACCAAGACAGGAACGGCAAGCTTCCATCACCAATCGATCTCATCCGAATGGCCATAAATTTATAGATAGAGAGCATTGGAGAGTAAATCCAAAAGGTATTAATCCAGTCGTCATTAGTTTATTTATAAACTTGAAAAGTACACCATGGAATATTAACTGCCCAGTACATAACAACATGCTTTAGTATCTTTTTTTTCTTCTTGGGGAATTACGACATATCATCCTCGCCAACTTGTATCTCCAACTCATATTATCGCCATAGGCTCATTAGACATAAGAAATCTGTAAAATTGATGTTCAGTGATGTTAAGTGATGGTTGAAACCTGCCTGTCTTGTCAAGACTGACGTGGACCGGTAGTTTGAGGCGGAGCAAGTAGCTGACTGGTATCTGTCGCTGTCGTCTTGAGATCTTGTTTTGGTGATGTTCCTGGTGATGGCACTTGAACTGTCGTACCAGAGAGATCAGCCTGGGCAACGTTGCCACCTTGGACTTCGAGCTGATCTCGAAGTACAGCACCAGGTTGCTCAGAAGCCTGCATTCTCTTGTCCTTGGTCAATATCGCCTTGGCAAGATCTCTGACGCCGTCAAAGATGACTTCTGGTCGATCCGAAGTCAAGAAGCCAGGCTTTCCGGCTAGTCTCCTTGAATGGAGGACGTTATACTCGGCATTTGCCCAGCTGGGGCATACATATGTACCCTTTGTTGGGCGAGGCAGTGTTATCGGCTCGTTGTCTTGATCCCTGTCCCCAATGAACACGGTAATGGCAACCTTGGGCTTTGAGGTCGACTTTCTTGTCTCAATTGGCTCAATCTTGGATGCACACTGGGCCCAGAATCTCAAAGCAGCTTCGGGACCAGGCAACCATATCAGTGATGTCAGGCTGATGATGTCTTTCTGAGTGAGCTCTTTTTTGGGACCGAGCGTACGGAGCAGCTTCAGAACATGGAGAAGCAGACCCGTGGGAGAATCACACAATGCATATGCAGCTGTGTTTGGTTCGATATCTTCACTTGTGCCCATTTCAATATCCAGTCTTGTTTCTCTCTTATTGGCTGGGGACTTGCCGTGGTTCTGGATTGCTGTAAAATCGTCCTTGGAGTAGCCTAGCATAGGTGAACCTAGAAGTCGAGCAACAGTCCATTTGGCCCATTCTGAGGTTGAAGTGCCGAGTTTCGGGGCGTTAAGCTGGGGTGAAATAAAGTGAGAGCCCAGACAAGAATCGGAGTAATGGTTGGAGAGAAGCTTTGCTAGCCTCCAGTCGATGCCAGCTGGAGAAGCAGATGCCGAGCTTGTATTGCTGATAATGTAAAGTGGATAGTTTAGTCTCTTCATAAGCTGGTCAAATAGCCCGGCTGTCGTTGAAACAGGAGAGGCATTAGGAGGAAGAGCGTCGCTGAAAGCTAGGCCGGGTAGTGAGGGTATCACGACATGGAAAGGCTGTGTCGTCCCGGCATCAGCAGGATCTGTCAATGGTTGAACAAGATGACCAAGAGATAGACCCGACAAGGGGAAAGGGGGTATCAAAAGAAGAGGCACGGCATTCGCGTGAGGAGATTGCGCGTGGATGAAGTGAATGCGAACATCAGTTGGAGGAGTAGAGATTTGAAAGGTCGTGCGGAACTGAGAAAGTGAGTTGTTGAGTTCCTCCTCATGGTCCTGCCATGAGTAATGTTCTTGCCTGGAGATGTGTAAGAGACAAGGAAGCAAATTTACATGTACATGATTTCCCGCTGCTCGTCAATTGGAGACTTACCAGAAATCGAGAAGTGCTTCTACTTGAGGTTTAGGCTGCCACCAATCTTGTGATTGCGGTTCATGAGGCAACCGAGCAAGCTCAAGCTTTTGCCGAGTGAGATCAAGATACTTGCTGGATATCTATTGCCACCACGTTAGTCAGATCACAATAACGATAATAATATATTTATGGGTGACTGGCGCATCAAACTTACACGAATTCGATATGGCTGAACCTCTTCCCTCGCGCTCCCATCGCGACTTGGATGCGCTTCCTCGGCCATTTCGTCTATAATGCACCCACGGCAGATTCCAAGGGCGTGGAATGAATTCGGAAATAAATTGAGAATACTCCCTACAGAGTAAGGACGAGTAGGGGTATTATACCAGGAACTGAAGAAACCCCAAAAGCAGATTACAACGGGCAGAAAGAATAAACAAAATAAAAACAAATGAGGTAGATTCCGGGGATCTCACAATAATAATAAAAAAAAGACGGAGCCAATACGTCGAACAAGAAGAAAAAAGGGACCCGTGGGCCAGCCAAGCTTGGTCAGGTCAGCTTTTCTCTCACTTTGCCGGATACCGACCAGAATCCGATCAAAATCAAATGCAATCAATCAAAAGGACCCCTTCAACCTACATACGTAGTAGCATTAACAAGACCACACCCCCCCGGTCGTGATATCTCCTCCCCCCTCCCTGTTAATACCAGTACAAGACAAACAGGACAGAACAGGTCGAAAAGGCAAGGGCCGCGTAGACGGGAAATCAAGGGACCTTCCTTGGTGTGGCTGGAGCTAGATCCATGGATTCCACGAGTCAAACTACGTTAGCTGGCATAAAACCGCTGTCTAGCACCATCTGTCTAGCGAGGAAGGGTGTTTGAACGCAGAAAAGAGTGAGCATAAAAACCCTGATTCTAATTCAATTGAATGTGAGGCTTATCGCCGTTGTCTCGTTAGCTTGCTGTTCGCTCTACTTACCTTACCTCCCCGGTATTCCCTAGCCTTCTCACCCCCATATATCAGGTCCACTGTGGCTGCCAGCTCATCTCAAACGGCGAAAAAGGTCCGAATCAGAACATGATTGGCTGAAACTATCCTTCAGCTTCTTGGCCCTGGTGGCTAAGCACGCTCATACCCCTACAATTTGCGGAAATGATCTTCTAGGGGTCCTGCGCGGCTACTGGCTAGGTGTGGCTAGGGGGGTTTCATGCTGCCTCTCCAGGCTCCCTTACAGTGCAAGAACCTCTTGGGTCGGCGGGAACTTGTGAATTATCACGGCTTGTTTCGTCGTGACCCTCCCCTCCACAATAGCAAAGTGAATCAACCAACACGCTCCCTTCTTTTACGCCAAGTCAATTTTGGTGCCAACTCATCTGCACGAAAAACAAGGAAACGTCCAAAGCGTGGAACAGTCCAGGCCGACCTATCTCTTCTCACAGGGACTGATGGAGGAGTGAATCGTGCTACTTGTGGCTTGCCACCCTTACACAGCCACGTAATCGCCCACACGCCACACATTCGCTGCAAGTGACATGACCTGTTGAAACATCATGAACATCAACCATAAGCTAGCCCATACATCTAGTATACGCGTCTTTCAGAACCCACAGTGCATATGCCAGACGATCAAGTAGTTGGAAATGTATGAGGTATTTTGCTATCATCGTCAATGCTAACCGTACCAACTCCAATGCCCTGCAACACTAAATTACCCCCTCCTACTCATCAATATCTACATTCATAGTTTGTATGCTTGTTCATGCTGCTCAAGTACATGACCGAAACCTGCAGCAATGGTCCAAAGTCATACCAGTACACCTCTTCTGTGGCAATTCTTAACTCTGTGTTCCCTTCCACCCCTCAAGACAGTCGCCCGCAGTATCAAAGCGTTGGCTTTCCTCAAGGACTATGCCTAAGCGCCGTCTTTTCGCCTGCCATCTTACTAGACTCACTAGGCATTTCGCGGGGGCGCTGGATTCCCTGGCACACCTCTAAGATTGATCTGCCCAATCCGCGACACAATGTTGCTGCCCACGGCATCGACCGCTCCTCGAGGAGAGGTCAGAGTTGGCCCTTCAGCGGCCGTTTCTTGAACCCTGAACAACTTGATTGAGGTTCCATTCCAGATACCCATAGTTCCCTTGGATACCTGCATCTCGCTTGTAAAGATGATCCCCCAGAGTAAAGACTCATACCAGCCCAGCGCTAGTTTAGACCATTCGAATGAGTGAACCCGAGGAGGTGACGCTTCGACGCCAACGAGCTCGATGCCTGCGATGCGACGCAGAACCTCGCGCGACGCCGAATCGCTTGCAAGCTCTTGTCGTGGTAACAGAGCAGAGACTTGCTGGACCACAGTCAAGAGTGTGTGCAACGGAAGCTCAGGGAGCCAGCTATCAATCCACTGCGCTGTTGGCTCGAACGCACCGCTGGACGACTGTCCCGATATTGAAGGCGCAGCCAGACTTGTCGTGCTGTTCTGCCGGGAAAAGCTTGGAACGCCTGCGGGCATCTTACCTCTGGCCTTCTCTGACATTCCTCGCAGCTGTGTTGGAACAGCATCCTCGACATTGGCGGTCGACGATGCCTGAGACTGATTCTCACTAGAAGTCGATCTTGCAGGAGTCGGTTGGTGCTCATCCTCACTTTCCTCATCGTCTTCGTCGTCGCCAATTGCAAATGCGCCATCTTCTGGAACCTCCTCCAGAGTATTGTGCTTTGACTGAGATGTACTGGGGCTTCTCGCACTGTCGACAGAGCTTCGGACTGATCCAGCGTCGAGCGGATCTATGTTGTTGCTCGAATCCTTGCGACGCTTGTTTCTCCTTTCTATTTCCTCTTGTCCGCTCTCCAGCGTGAAGTTACGAAGTGCCTCGATGCGCTTCCTATTCTTCAGAATGGCAAACACAAGTTGTGGGTTCTTGGAATATTTGGTCTCCAGAATGGCATTGATTGATTCCAAAAGGGAGTGTAGCAGAGTATGATTCGTCTCATTTGCAAACAGAAATGACGGTGAGGACATCGAAGTGAATAGTTGCATGAGCTTTGAGCTGCTGGAATCGCTTAGTCCCTCGAGGTAGGGAGCAATGTTGTTGATAACAGCTAGCAGGGCTGGGTAGATCGCGGTCAATTTGCCCTGGCTCGTGGTGATCAGGTTGTAGATCGAATGAATGAGAAAATCGGCATAGGTGCCTCTGAACCCGGTCACGCGAATAGAAAGAGGTAGAGTATCTTGCCCTGCAAATCGCTTGTTCAAGTTGACGCCAAAATTGGTTTCCACGCTGAGGGTTTGTAGCAGAAAGGCGCACATGCGAACAACTCCTTGTTTGGCTGGGTCATTCTTGTACTCCAAAGCATAAAACAGAGCTAGAATGACAAAGTCATGTGCTCGGTCTGTGTCAATGATGAAAGACCTGAACCTCTTGTTGCATTGAGTAGTCTCCCAGAAAAGCATGAGGATTTCTGGGGCAAAATTGATGGTAGACTGCCCAGGCAGGTACGACGTCTTCTCCTGAAGGGGCTGGTTAAGGATACGCATCATCCCGTCGACGATGAACTGGAAATCTTGCGGTCGATGTAAGCGTCCCAAGAAATGGCGATAGAAGTTCTTAGGCGAAGGATTCGAGGGAGTCTCTGGTATGGGATACAGCAAAAGAACCAGAAGGAACTGTAGTGAGTAAGTCACAAGCATCTGTTTCCCGTCTCGAAACACCAAGGAGTTGTACGGCACGCGCCATGTTGCTGGATTGTACTTCAAAGACTTTGAGTTTACTTGTCAGTGTCATGTACTGCAGGGCCGAGCCAGGAGACGTACCGTATTGAGTAGAGAGCAGAGGACCGAAAGAATCACCTGCTTGTCAGGACAACCGCATAGATGAGTCAATGCACGAACACCTCGCTGTGGGAGAACGCTAGTCGACAGATACATGCTGTGACTGGACAGCGTCAAGAGTAGACGCAAGATCTCGGATCGATTGTTCTCGTACTCCTTGGTTGTCGCCACAGCAGTATTGCATCCCACACCACTTTGCCATATGGCATACGATACCTTCGGGCGGCCCGGTGCTTGTGGAGGCAGAGTCACACCGGAGAAGAACAGGAGATCAACAAGAGTGTCGACTAGTTCCTCTCCAAGTGGCTTCACTTCTTCAAATTCGGGAGTGTCGGCCTTGCGCTCATGCTCCTCCTGAGCTTCGTCGAATAGAACTTCATTGGCGATGGCCGATTGTCGAGTTCGTTTCCTCCGAATTGCCCAAAAGAATTGCTCCTCCCAAGAACCCAAAGACTCCTTCTCATAAAGATATGGTAGAATTCGTGTCAGGACTCGAACGCAATTCAGAACCTCTCGTTCTGGCGCAAGATCGGGGTCGGGGAACGATGGGTGATGACGTAGTATGAACAGACGGGACGTGACGGCAAGAATCAGTGTTTCTAGATTCTCCAGGGCTTGGTCTCGAGTGCGACGAATATCCGCAGGAGTGAACAGACTGAAAACATCTTCGGACGACTCAGGGAGTTCCCAAAACTGTCCTCTTATTAGTGGTCTCTAAAGGTGACGACGACAGGTGGATAGAAGACAAACAGAGGTCCAGTAGGCATCATCGGCAGGAATATTTCGTTCTTCTGAAAGACGAAAGATGCCTCGTTTGAAAACGAGCTTGGAATCGCTTGCGCCCATGACGACTGCACGAGGCTCTGCCTCTGTTAAGTGTGCGCTGGTATATTGGCTATTTGGTGGATGACCTCTGGATTTGGATCGGGGGTTCAGTGGCAGAGGACGGAGGGACGGCTGTTACATCACCGAGAGCTTGCTGGCTGGGTTTAGTGCCTGTGAGACGCTGACCAATCACGTGCCATGAGTGGAGAGTGCAGCTGCTCCCGAATCGGCTTATCGATAAACCCAAAAGATGATCCATTGATTTCCATCTCGAAATTTTTGGAAAGCTCCAACACCAGGTACTGTACTAACCATCCTGCATGGACTGGACCTTGGTACCATAAGCCAAATAATATTTCAGGTCGTCTAGGAGCTTACTGAGTCTATCCGATGCTTCGCGTTCAGCGTGGAGTTGGCCGCTTGGCTAGCTATGGACGGATTTGTCGGCCGTGGCAGATCGATCGTCTAACCCCCCCGTTGGCATTGCGACCATATACAACCTCGAACCCTCCAGAGACAAAGGCAACGGAGACGAAACCGCCGAACGAAAATGGGAACCTACACAAATCACTCAACGTTCCACCGACGGAACCGCAAGACGGTATTAAGAATACTAGCGAAGCAGGTGTAGGCCTGACGTCCGATGGAGCACAGCACCCTCGCTTCCGTGAGGCACGGCACACAAAAAGTAACGAAGAGCCGAACGAAGAGACGACAACGAAAAAGGATCGCAGAAGTAAACCTAACCAGCGTCAGCGAGCGAGGATAAGGAAGGAAAAGAAAAAAAAGGAAAGAGAGGAAAGGAAGTTGTTAAAATCCCAAAGTGCCACATCGGAAGCACCCTCACAAATGGCTACAGGCACCGGGTTATGGACATCGCTGCGAGAGAAGATGGAACAAGACAGGGCCATCAGCGGTGGTAGAGGAGTTGGTTCTGACCCTGCGGAGTTCTTTTACAGCAATCTGGTGATTGAAGATGGCGTAATTCACGATGCAAGGATCTCTGGTGAGGGTTATAGTGAAGCTCTTACGGAAGTCGACATGCAGTTCCCACTCACCAACTCCCTGGGAGAGCATAACTTGACTGAGGCGGCCATGGAGAAACTGGAACTAGCTCGCAGCCAAGCCGCTCGAAAGGCTTCAGGAAAAGCGGCCAGCAAGGATGAACCGGTTCAGGCCATACTTGAGGCGACCAAGAAGGCACTGAAGCGAGGTAGATCATCGTCAAAGAAGGCGCGCAAGAAGTCTGGTGAACCAATCGACGTCAAGGTCATAAAACCCAGAAGTTTAAAGCTCACTCCTCTCGATGAGAAACTGGCGGCCCCGGTTCCAACCCTTGCTCATAACCTAGATCGTGTTCTGTTCAACCCTGGTGTATATGAGTTGCAAGATCAGCGATCTCGTGTGTACAACTTCGACCCGTACCTGGCATCGATCATGCCGGTGAACGAGTTTGATTTTGATGCCCTCAAAGAGTACATCACATCGTCAAAGGATAGGAGGCTACGTGCCCTGAGCTCGAGCCACGGAATGAAGTTTTGCGGGTCTACATCGAGCATGACGGCTATGCTTTCTCACTTCCACTATCTCCTATCAGGCTGGAGGAAGCCAAGCTTTGACTACCTCTCACGCTCCTTCGACATTGAGTTCGACAATTTCACCGTCTTGACCCGAGGCCCTGCTGCTGCGTTTGCCCATTATCACAATGGCACATATGCGATCGATGCCGACAAGGAGTTCGACTCTGCCAACATCCTGAGCATGCTTGGCAAGTCCATGGAGAAGCTCCTCACTCTTCCCAAGCAGGAATTCGAAAAGTATAGGAAGGACAAATCTCACATGTTGTCGGAAGAGGAGAAGAATGCCGAAGAAGCATTCCATTACACCACTTTCGGAGACTTTATGCTGCGTTCACAGCTCGACGCTCACGATGCCAGACTTCCCGGAACGGGCATGTTTGATGTCAAGACACGAGCGGTCGTCTCGATTCGCATGGATGTCGAATCATATCAGAAGGGTCTTGGCTACGAGATTCGAGATCGATTCGGCATGTTTGAATCATTTGAACGCGAATACTACGACATGATCCGATCGGCCTTTCTCAAGTACTCACTGCAAGTTCGGATGGGCCGCATGGACGGCATCTTTGTTGCCTATCACAACACAGAGCGCATCTTTGGCTTCCAGTATGTCAGCTTAGAGGAGATGGATCGTGCACTCCATGGCACCACGGATCGCACCGTCGGCGACGAGGAATTTAGAGCCAGTCTCACGCTCCTCAACGATGTGCTGAATCGAGCTACAGAGCGATTCCCAGGACGGTCGCTACGTTTGCACGTCGAGACTCGACCGACAAACCCTCCTCTCACTTACTTCTTCGCAGAGCCCGTAGACGATGAGAAGATTAAGCAAACACAGGAGCGCGGCAAGGCATCTGTAGAAAGATTTCAGGAAAAGCTTTTGCGTATGAACAAGGAAACGCCCAAAAATGTGCAAATGAGACAAGATTTGGCAGCCCAGGCGGAGCAAGAACAGCTGGAAGAGGAGAACGAGGAGCAGAATCTCTCTGAAGACTCGCAGAGGCAGAGACAGGATATATGGAATGAGATGATGTCGGTGCTTGATGAGACGATCGAGAATGACGCGATGGGTCTTCAGACGGTTCGAGATGCCATCGAGCAAGCGTTGGAGCAGGGTGGGCTTCTCCGTGGAAAGAGTGAAGCAGAAAGGAACCTCTACCTGACGTCGCTAGTGGAAGCCCTAGAATTTGAGCTGTCGGACAGCAGGGAACAAGCTCAAGAACAAGAGCAGCCGGCGAATGAGGAGATTGAGGATACCACTCCTCGCGAAGATCCTACGGAGACAACCGTACCAAGCAAGGCGGTAGTAGCTGAGCCCGCCGAAGTCTATGCGGCCACGAATAAGGATGAGGTTCCCTCCGGGTTGACTTCATCCCCAGAAGTGATTGAGAAATCAGAGGCGTCGGTACCCGAGATCAAGTCGACAGCGGAAACTGAGCCAGTCGCGGAGAACGAATCTGTCAAAGAGACCCACTCAGTCGAGGAGACCAACTCAAGTGTAGATGTCAAGCCAGGCGAAGTGAATGAAAGCTCTGAGCCGTCGCTGACGGAACTGATTTTCAAGGTGACTCGAACAGTCAATAACAACACTGACTATTCGAGCCCATTCGAACAAGTACTATCTGAGCTGGTCCAGCAGCAACTGGAGTCAGAGACGGACAACGAAGCCGTCAAGGGTGTTAACTCCGAGGAGGGTGCTGCAAGCGAACCCAAGGCTGAGGAAGCACAGGGATTCGAAGACGAGTCACCGAAAGAGGAACCGGAAATCTTGGGCATGTTCATCACGGTCCGCAACACCGTCGACGGCAAGTTTGTGGAACGTGTGGAACGGCCTCGAGGATACAGACCTGGATCTCCGGGCGAAAAGAAGCCGACATGGGCGGTAGAGTACACGGTGACAGAATTGCCCAAGGAGAGGGCACTCAGGATATATCAACAAATCAAGAAACGCAGAAGGAATATTCTCATACACGACCCTACCGCGAGAGATAAGCTATGGCACAGGATGTGGCGAGGCAATCTCAAGAAGACGACGGATGCCGGCCGCGAATACAGAAAGGCCATGAAAAAGTCGGAGTCCTCAAAGAAGCTCAAGCTCTTGTGGAAGAAGCCTCGGAACGGGCATCACCAGACGGAGACGTCTGATGAGGGCAAGAAGGAGGAGAGCACTGGGGAAAAGGAGAATGATGCAGAAAAGAAGGAATCTTGAAGTTATTGTGAATGATTGAAGAGGAGGATGTTGATTTTGATGTGGATGTTGTTACATCATTTGTACTATATGTATGAGATATGCTGATGAAGAGTTCGTGTAAAACTACAATGGCGAGGTTGTAATACGTCGATCTGGCGACATGTCATAGAATGTGGCCGATCATGAAAATTTGTATATTAGATTTGATTTATTTACTTGCCATTTCATTCATGCTTTTTATTATTTGATCTATGCCTTTTTATCATGCATTATCAGTCTTATTGAAACTAACCTACGAATCATTATTCTGACAGTGGTGACGTTGTTTCATTTCGCCTCTTTATTGGGTCAGGTGGTCATCACGACAACCCGGACTAGGCCGAATCTGGGGTAAGACGCAGTGGGATTCCAAGGCATCCTCCTACACAACTAAGACAGGATAACATAACTCACCATCTATCTCATCACCCCAGCTCAACATAATCTCCCTTTGGTTCTTGTTTGTTATCAGTCTGTTTTATACCGATCTTTTCTCACTATACGATAGAGCAGTCAGAACACCAGATGAGACTAGACCTTGTTCTAAGTCTGGGCCTTGTTCAGAGCGTACTCGGCTTGGACGGATTACCTGAACCTCGTCAGAATGGAGGACTTCAAAAGACGCTTGGTGTGAGTTGGGCCGATGGGATTTGGGAACAGACGCAGGGAGTTTCATCATGTTCAGGGTGTCAAGTAAGTTACACACTACATATCCATGATATTCCCAAGGTTACATGCAGACTAACCAGGACTAGGGTCTTCTATTAGCACTTAAAGGTGTTGCGCGTCTTGGTGATAGGGCGTTTATCAATACTGTCAGAGATATCTGCAGATACTCTAAAGTAGCCCTCCCAAACCTGGATATTCATGCAAGTTTCACTGACAATGTTCAGGTTGAAGATAGTGATGTCTGCGATGGAACAATAGAACTTCAAGGTCCCATCGTGGCAGAGGCACTACGAAGCATGACCATCGGATCAAAAACTGCACAACACTTTTGCATCACTTTCTTAGGTCTTTGTGACTACCCAGAGATTGAGCCCTGGGATGTACCCTTTCCTTCACCAGGTCCACGAAAGAGGAGACCAAGTCCAGGTGGAAAGGATCCTATCAAGGTCGTTCACTATTCCGATATCCACGTTGATCCTTTGTATCTGGAAGGCTCCAACGCAAACTGTAACAAACCTATATGCTGCAGGTAAATCTCTAACCTTCCAACTGATATTCATCCAGGATATTCTAACAAGCCACAGACCATACACACCACAAGATGAACCTGGTAACACTGAATCCCCAGCTGGACCATTTGGAGACCACAATTGTGACGCTCCCATCTCTCTCGAGCAGAGCATGTACAATGCCATCAACGAAATCGTCCCCGACGCTGCTTTCTCCATCTTTACAGGCGACGTTGTGGACCATGCGATCTGGCAAACCAATGAATCATATAACCGAGACTCAAGTTCGTCTACACTCTACCCATCTCTCGCCCCACCCCCCCCCC